>SJYX01024313.1:83440-104948 GCA_006410675.1 Oreotragus oreotragus | reverse complement strand
CAAAAAAAAAAAAAAAAAAAAAACAGCTCTGTTTCATTAATCTTTTCTATCTTTTTTTTGTTTGCGTGTCTGTTATTCATTTCTTCTCTGATCTATATTATGTCCTTTCTGCTGACTTAGAGCTTAGTTTGTTTTTCTTTTTTAAATTCTCTTAAATGGTATGTTAGTTTGTTTATTTGAGATTTTTCTTGTTTCCGAGAAAGGCCTACATTGCCATGACTTTCTCTCTTAGAAATGCTTTTGCTGCATCCTATAGATTTTAAAAAATTGTGTTGGCATTTTCATTTATCTCAAAGTATTTTCTGATTTTTAAAATTTTTTCATTGACCCATTGGTTTTTTAGTACTATATTTTTTATTATCCACATGTTTTGGTTTTTCCTATTTTTCTTCCTGTAGTTGACTTCTATTTTCATATTATGTGATGGAAAAAAATGCTTGATATAATTTCTATCCTTTTAAATTTATTGAGACTTGTTTTGTGGCTTGGTGTACAGTTTATCCTGGAGAATGTTCCATGTGCACTTACAAAGAATGCATAGCCTGCTGATGGGGATAGAATGTCTTATAGGTATCTATTAAGTCCAACTATTCTATTGTCTCCTTTAAGACCACTATTGCCTTATTAACTTTCTGTCTGGATGATCTGTCTATTGATGTAAGTGGGATGTAAAAGCCCCCACTATTATTGTCTTATTGCCAGTTTCTCCCTTTACATCAGTTAATATTTGCTTTGTACATTTGGGTAGTCCTATGCTGGGTACATACATGATTATGAGTTATCATGCTCCTTTCCCATATTTTATATTTTCAGTGTCATTTTACATCTTCATGTTTGTCCTATAGCTGTTCATTTCAATTATGGTGGCTTTTGCAATTTTTATGTCTTTTAATCTTCACACGAGCATATGGAATTGGTTGATCCCCAGCCCTTACTATACATTTGCCTTTCCTAGTGGTATTTTCCTTTTCGTATAGATTCTTACTTCTTTCTACTTAGAGAAAAAATTTAGGGTAGTTTTAGTATTGTTGAATTTTTTAAATATTATCTTTTCTGAGACGTTCTTCACCTCTTATTCAATTCTAAATAACAATCTTGCTGGACAGAGTATTATAGATAGCAAGTTTTTCCCTTTCAGCTCTTTAAATATATCATGCTACTCCCTTCCATCTGCAAAGTTTCTACAGAAAAATAAGCTGAAAGCTTTATGAGAGTCCCTTTATGAATGACTGTCTTTTTCTTGTTGCCTTTAGAATTTTTTTGTTTGTTTATAAACAATAGACATTTATTTCTCCCTGTTTTGGAGGCTATAAGTTTAAGGTGAAGGCGCAAGTAGATTTGGTGTCTGGTGAGGAATTCACTTCTTGGTTCATAAATGACCATTTTCTTGCTGTGTCCTCACAAGGAGGAGGAACTTGATTTCTCTCTTTAATTTTTGCCATTTTAATTATGATATGTCTTAGCGTGAGTCTATTTGGGATCATCTTGTTTGGGACTCTCTGTGCTTTCTCTACTTGGTTATCTGTTTTCTTCTTTAGGTTTGGGAGGCTTTTAACTATAATTTCATCAAATACATTTTCAATTTCCTTTTGTCTCTCTTTTCCTTCTAGGATCCCTATAATGTGAATGTTGGTATGTTTGATGTTACACCAAAGATATCTTGAGCAGTTTTCATATTTTTAAAATGCGCTTTTCTTCCCTGGTGGCTCAGAGGTTAAAGCATCTGCCTGAAATGCAGGAGACCCAAGTTCAATCCCTGGGTTGGGAAGATGCCCTGGAGAAGGAAATGGCAACCCACTCCAGTACTCTTGCCTGGAGAATCCCATAGAGGGAGGAGCCTGGTAGGCTACAGTCCATGGGGTTGCAAAGAGTCGGACACGACTGAGCGACTTCACTCACTTTCTTTTAGTAAAATCTCTGACTGAGTGATTTCCATTATTCTACCTTCAGATCACTTGTGCATTCTTCTGTATCATTTAATCAGCTATTTATTCCTTAAAATTTCAATTATTAAATTATTCATTCACAATCAGGTCTCTTGTATATTTTCTAGTCCCTTGTTGAATTGTTCACTATGTTCTTTCACCATCTAGTCTTCTGCTTAATTCAGTTAGCATTCTTACTACTAATGTTTTCAATCCTTACCTGGTAAATTATTTACTTCTATTTTATGATTTATTTTTCACACATTTTCTCTTGCTCTTTCAATTGAGACCAGTTCCTCTGCTTTCTCATATTGCTTAACTTTATGAATTTAGGTGAAGCAGTTACCTGCAGTGGTCCTGAAGGCGTGTCCTTATGTGGAAGGACCGCTATTCAGTTCACATGAGCCCGGGGCTTTGCTTGAAGAGGTAGATTTGATATGGATACAAATCAAGTGTTTTCTCAGTGTGTGCTGGTAGCTACCACCTTGGTAGGTGGTGGGGCTGGGGATGGAAGGAAGAGAGCTGCAGGCAGGTGTGAGGCAGGGCTTTTCTTCTACTGAGTGGCATTTGTTGTCCAATCAGGGATAAGGCTGGATCTCTAGTTGATGAGGGTCAGGTCTGAGTTGGCGCCATTTCCTTTAAATATGTGCTCTCTGCTCTCCCAGCACTGAGATTCTCGCCCTAGAGGAGGGAGTGCTGAAGCAAGAGGGACTCATGCTTGCTCTTGGCTCATGACGGGACCCAGGCTGCCCCAGAAGCTACAGACGAGTATCCAAGCTGCCTCCAAGGCACCACCCATGCACATGCCAGAAACTGTTGCCCTTGCCTTGCTCAGATGCAGCCTTGGGTCCAAGTCCTCTTTGTCCCTCACAGACAATCGCTCCCCCAAACTCCGCTGGCCCCACCCTGCTGTGAACCCACAGGGCAAGAGAGGCTTGTATGGCTCTGCGCATGTATCAGTGCACAGGCTGCGGCGAACTGGCTGCTGTCCAAGTTCCAAGCTGCCTCTAATGCAGTGCCAGAGTACTCACCAAGAAGGGCGGCCCTCACCCCACCCAGCTGCTAAGGGTGCAAGTCACCTTTTATCCCATGGCCCAGCTCTCTCCCAGTTGTGGCGGCTCTAGGACTAGTGCACTGCTGACATGGGGAATAAGTGGCGCTGGGGTGTTCACTCATCTCAGGCTGGGACATATGCCAGAGTGGTCATGGGAAGCCAGGCAACCATTGGAATAGTTCTCAATCCACCCTCTCCACTCTGGCTCCTGGGCAAGTCAGTATGTGCAAGGGATTCTCATGAGTGAAGTCCGGCCTTCCCATGGTCTTTCTGTTAGTCCCAGCAGCCCCCAAACAGCCAAGGAGGCTTGTTTTTCTTTTGTGGAAACTTCAGGCTGGGGTACCCAATAAGGGGTTTGAAATGCTTCCTCCCCAGGGTAAATCTCCTCCTGTGTAATCTCCCTTTTCTTTGGAAACCTCCCAGGGGCACTCATCACTTCTCGTCATTTCCTATCCGATTCCATATATATCTTTCTCACAGCCTTGCTTATACAGGAGTCTTTCTGCCAGTCTCCAGTTATTTTTCAGTGAGGGTTGTCCCACATGTAGATGGCATTTTTGTGTGTTCATGGGGGGACATAAGTTCCCCTTCCTCCTACTCTGCCATCTTGATCCCTGAATTTCTGAAGACTATTTCTTTGGTTCTTCTCTCTCGCTCTATCCACTTACTTATCTATTCATTTATTGATTGATTCAATAAATCTTTATTGAGCTCCTACTATATATTGAGCACTATGGTAGGCTTTAGCAATGACACTCTGGCAAAAAAAAAAAGAGAGAGACCCGCGTATGAGTAAAGTCGACCAAATACCTTATCACTAAGTCTTTTTCTGAATAATGTCACAAAGTAACTCTCTTTGTTTACCCTCCCACAGAAATTTATCTGTATCACTTGCATGGTGTTCATATCATTCTCACTTTAGAAGGTATTTTGCTGAATAATAACCTAAATCATGATTGAGATAAAGATTAAAACAGAGAAAACATTTTTTAAACAATTGTTCAGCACCCAGTCTGGACTTCTGTTGCTCAGCTGTCTTTTCAAATTATCTTAATTATACCTTTCATGGCATTCATTAGAATACCTTAATTACTCTTTCTATATGACTATATCTTTTATATATGATAGCCAAGGTTATCAGAGTTACAAACGGTGGGCAGCAGTGATTAACAAAAACAAAATCTGCCAGTTGTCAGATAAAAGAAAAACTGAGACAAGTCTTACTCTCAAGCTTAATGGTACTAACAACACGTAAAAAAGTAGAAATTTGGAAGCAATGGTTGGAGAATTTTCCCTCTTGGAAATACTGAGAACTATATCTTTTATATATGAAAGCCAAGGTTATCAGAGTTACAAACGGTGGGCAGCAGTGATTAACAAAAACAAAATCTGCCAGTTGTCAGATAAAAGAAAAACTGAGACAAGTCTTACTCTCAAGCTTAATGGTACTAACAACACGTAAAAAAGTAGAAATTTGGAAGCAATGGTTGGAGAATTTTCCCTCTTGGAAATACTGAGGACATTTGTCTAGAAAGAGTTTCATCAAAAATAAAACCCTATGACTTAAAATAGGAGCTTCTTTTCCACTTTAAACATGAAATTCAAGGACTTCCCTGGTGGTCTAGTGGTTAAGACTCTGCATTTCCAATGCAGGGGGCGCAGATTCAATCCCTGGTCAGGGAACTTAGATCCCACATGCTGCGTGGCATGACCGAAAAAAAAAAAAAAAAACCAAGAAATTCAGCCCTCATAAGCCTAGAAGATAAAAGACAAGAAGAGTTAAGTAAATGGGCTAAAAGCATCCTTAGGATATTTCCTTCATTCTGTTTGACAGATAGTAATTAAAATATGCAAGATATAATTCTATTTTTTTTATTTTTACCTTTCTGTTTTTCCTCTGTACCATATTGTGCATTTTCAAATATTGTGGAGGAATTACATGTCTCTGAGTTTAGTTTCTCAAGCTTCAATAGACATGGGACTTTTGGTGGTGACAAAGAATTTCCAAGATACCTAGAGCCCACTGTAAAAGAAAAAATAACTTTAGAAGTTAAAAAATGATTTTCTAAAATGAAGACATTCATGTACTTATCTTTATTTCATGGTCCTATTTACTATAAGAGGCTTTAGAAAATGATAAGTAAGTAGCACACATTTCTTTAAAATTGGGTTGAATCAGTAAACAAAAGATTTGGTTATTCCTAAGATGCCTTACATGGCTATCATAAGGAGAAATAAATAAATGTAGATAAAAGGCAGAAGAGATAAATTAATGTAGGCAAAAGGCAGAACAGGTGGTAGCTATTACAATCATGATTATTAACAAGAAAAAACATCAGTGCATTTTGAAATTTATATAATATACATAATCTCATAGAAAATTTCTAGAAATAGAGGGAATTTTAGTGAGCATATTCTAATAAGTTTTTATGAAGATGATGAAGGAAATAATTAGTCATTTAAATTAATTGCAATCTTTGAGTTATATGGGTTATATTTTCAAGCTTATTTACTTTTCCACTTTTGTGAATAAATTGTAAGCTAACATTTATTTTTGAGCATTAGAGCAGAGTAGCAATGAGAGAATAGGATACTTCAGGTTTATTTTTTGGTGACCATCTCTGATATCACTAGCGACAGATGTCTTGGTATTTCAGGGAAAGCAGCAAGATAAGGAAGAAGAATTCAACTGGAAGAGAGTAGACATGCAGTTAGTCTCGTTTATAGATATAATAAATGTTATTTGCTGTTGTTCAGTCACTAAGTTGCATCTGACTCTGCGATCCCATGGACTGCTGCACATTGAGTTGCTCTGTAGTTTGCTAAAATTCACGTCCATTGAGTCAGTGATTCTATCTAACCATATCATCCTTTGCTGCCCCTTTGTCCTTTTGCCTCCAGTCTTTTCCAGCATCAGGGGCTTATCCAGTGAATCGGCTCTTCATATCAGGTGGTATTGGAACTTTGGCTTCAGCATCAGTCCTTCCAACAAATACTCAGGGTTGATTTCTGGATTGATTGGTTTGATCTCCTTGTAGTCCAAAGGACTCTCAAGAGTCTTCTCCAGCACCACAGTTTGAAAGAATAAATTCTTTGGCATGCAGCCTTCTCTAAGGTCCAATTTTCATATCTGTTTCTGACTACTGGAAAAACCATAGCTTTGTCTATACACACCTTTGTCATTAAACTTCACATAACCTTTGTTATCAATACTATAAAAATGTGGGATGAATAAATTCCAAACCTAAAATCATTCCATTTCAATTTAAAAAAGTATATTAGTGTACATTAAATTTAGTAGAATTTAAATATTGAATAGATACACTCTTCAGGGACTGATGAGATCACAGTATTTTCTTCCAACAATTTACAAACTTAATGAATTACAGTCTTTATTAGTTCATGTCCTTAAAATTATCCAAATATTTTCTCATTAGGGGCTGCAAATAAATATAATGTTGTCCTGGTATGGTATTAATATGATTCTATAACATTAATAATATTTACTTAAAAAATCCTGATATCCCCCTTATTTAAAGCTGACTCATGGCAATAATATTCATTTTACCTGGTGGAATGAAGACATCAAAGAAGAATGAAATAGAGAAAAAGAGAAGGATCTTCATTGCAAATGATTTCTTAGGAGAAAACCATCCACAAATCTTCTGTCTTAACTCAGGTGTTGTTGAAAGAGAAAAGAAAAGAATTTTTTATTACTGAGGCTTATTATGGGTAAGAACATGTCTATGCTTGGTTGAATAGTACGATGTTTAAAGATATTGTTGGTAGAAAAAAGCTGATGCTTTGCCACACAAAAATGCAATCTATTATGTTGATTCATTTTGAGATCACTTTTTTAAAGAAACTTTTAACAGTTACAAGATTATGGCCATAAATTGCTATGTGATCAAGTTTGGAAATAAAACTTCAGTAATCATGTGACATTCCAAAGTATGTTTTATAAATCACATATACTATTTTAATGTTGGAAAGGTAAAAAATGTGTTTCAATATAATGGGAAATTGAGAACAGAATTTTAGACTGAATTTACCACTGAGAAAATTTAATTTTTTATACATAAATGTACTGAATACCAGAGTGGTCAAGTGACTTCATGATACATATCATTTTATTTAAAATATATACGAACATAAATAATGACAGTATAATAATGTGTTTGGAAATTATTTGTACCCTTGAAGGAAAGCCAGTCTCCTCAAGCAGGATTTATAAATTTCAATGCATAAACAGGTTAGTTTAAAAAGTGAGATTGTATTTCTCTCTCTCTTTTTTTCTATGTAGCTTGAAGTTATTTCTGAACTCATCCACAAGTTTCCCATGGTTTATTATAGTAGATATTGAAGAAGAGCAGTTGAAATTGTTCCCTAGCTCCCATAAGTAAAGGTTAGGAGCAATGGTCTATTGATTCTGTCTTATCACACCCGAGAAGGGCACTAGAAATCAGTGCAGAAAACAGCCCTGGTCAGCATTAGTCACCCTTGTTTTATAGCAACAGAGGCTTTTGCTATTAAAATATGTGTAGATATTTAGCATCTCAGCAAAGCTTCCTGAAAAAGTAATAATGAGTTATGTCTAAGAATTGTCTCCTTCTGCAACCAATTTCTTCACTCTATGAAACATGAATTAAAAATGAAGAACTATTTTTGAAAGCTAAGAACTTACTTGGAAGCACATGATTGAGAATTAACATCTGACATAGATTAAGATCATTTAGGCATAAATCTATGTAAGAAAGACTGATTCAACAAAAGTTAATCAAACTCCTACCATGTGCCTATTACTGCTCTAGTTGCTGTAGTGTATATGCAAGAAGATAAGAGTATTTGATTGCTGTGAATGAAGATAAATACTAGCTGAGTCACTAAAGTTCAAATTCAAACTCTATTAAAATAACTTTTTGGTACTTTCTCTGTTATCAGAACTCTTGTAAATAAACATAAGAGCAGAGAAGAAAGGTCTCATTGATTTTCTATTTTATTCCTTTCCAAAGATGTTACAAATGTGTAATATCATTACCTTCCTTCAAGGATTGCAACCAATTAGAAATGTATCTTGCATATTTCTTTTGTTAAATCTGGAGAAAAAAACAGAAAAATTATAACAGAACTGCTGATTCACTTAGGATAATTTGTAACCCAAAGTCTAGTCCCATGGAGAATATGGAAACTACTTATCTTTTTGACCAGGAAAGCATCCTTTCATTCTTTCAATCTGAAAGTCCAATATGTTAAACACATTCTACAGAATCTATATCACAAGGTAGAATTAGATGACTGCTTTCAACACTTATTATTTGGATATGAGGATACATAATATTTAAATTGCTTTTGTTTTACAAATGTGTGAAGAATTTAAAATCATAGACAAATGGATAATTTAGGTATGTTTGGTTCATTGACTAGGAATCTATGACCATCTTGTAGAAATTTTAGATATTTAGGAAAATAAATAAGAAGATCTTATTACTGCTTTGAAAACTTCAAGTTATTTTTCAAAATACATGAAAAATAAATGACAAATCAATAGGAAAAATGCCATTATAGTTACATGAAAATAGTTCTTGTTTGACTTCTGAGTATATTTTCCCTGTAGCACAAAGTTCAACATTAAAAATTGTATATCACAACATTTCTAGGCTATGGATTTTGCGGATCTAGTAAGAAAAGCCTAGATGGCAGGAATTCGGGGAAGGCAATGGCACCCCGCCCCAGTACTCTTGCCTGGAAAATCCAATGGACAGAGTAGCCTGGTGGGCTGCAGTCCATGGGGTCGCTAACAGTTGGACAGACTGAGCGACTTCACTTTCACTTTTCTCTTTCATGCATTGGAGAAGGGAATGGCAACCCACTCCAGTATTCTTGCTTGGAGAATCCCAGGGATGGGGGAGCCTGGTGGGCTGGCATCTATGGGGTCACACAGAGTCGGACATGACTGAAGTGACTTAGCAGCAGCAGCAGCAGATGGCAGGAATTAAGGCAAAAACTAGTACATTGAGTGCATTAATAAGCTTATTTTATTATGCTTCATTTCTCTCTTAACTTCTTAACTTTTAAATTATAGAGAAGTAAATTATTACTGGAGTTAGTGGTTTGGGGTCCACAACATTTAGGTTTATCAAAAACCATTCCTTGGATATTAAAATGCACAAGATGTATTTGCTCTTTACTGATTGAGAAATAAGGGGAATTACTTCCTTTGGATCCTGAGACTAACCTTTTTGGGAGTAAAATCTCCCCAATTCCCTTATTTTTAAATGATTTTTATTTTTTTAATCATCATAAAAATGAATTTTCAATTTTTCCAAATACCTTATGGGAAGGAAGCAAGAAGAAAATAGCAGATTCAAACTAAGAAATCAACTGTAAAAGGACAGCTATAAAAAGAGACATGGAAAATTTCAAATTTTAACAAGCTGCTTCTTTTTGAACTGTGGGGCCCAAACTATTCCACTACCTCTGTCCCAAACTGAAAAGTCTATGAAAAAATTTCCTGCTGAGGACCCTCACTTGGTAGCCTGTCCCAAAGGCTCACTTGAGACCTGGGACATGACCAGTCTCTCTTGTCCAACTTTTTCCATTGTAGGAAAATGAGGATCCCAAGCTTCTCATAGAAAAGAATTCAAGAGTCTGCCATTCTGAAAACTACTAGACTACAGGACCCTTGGAGGATCATCTAAATCCCTTCCACAAATCACATTAACAAACTGAAAAATAAAAACCATATCATCATCTCAACAGATGCAGAAAAAGGTTTTGACACATGCAATACCCATTTATGATTAAAAAAAAAACAGAAAGCAACTCTCCAGAAAGTGGACATGGAAGGAGCCTACCTCAACACAATAAAGGCCACATATGACCAACCCACAGCAGACACGTTCTCAACAGTGAAAAACTTAGAGCACTTCCTCGAAGATTAAGAACAAGACAAGGATGTCTACTCTTGCCACACTTATTCAACATAGTTTTGGAAATCCTAGCCATAGCAATCAGAGAAAAAAGAAAAAGAAAATGAATCCAAGATGGAAAAGAAGTAAAACTTATGTTATGCAGATGACACAATACTATACATAGGAAATCCTACAGATGTTACCAGAAAACTGCTAAGCTCACCAATAAATTTGGTAAAGCTGCAAGACAAAAAATTAATACACAGAAATCTCTTGCATCCTATTTTTACCAAAGGCATTTATGAATTTAGTAAAGGATTTCCTAGGGAATAATTTCATATACGAGCACTATTAGGCCGCTGAGAGAAAAATAACGGGGTAAGGGTCTTTTTCCTTCCAGTAATGCACAAAACTGTTCAGAGACTGCACACACTCCTCATGTGAGGACATAGCCCCCCAAGAGACAGGTGCTATGGTGGCTCAGAAGGTGAAAGCATCTGCTTGCAATGGCGGAGATCTGAGTTTAATCCCTGGGTTGGGAAGATCCCCTGGAGAAGGAAATGGCAACCCACTCCAGTACTCTCGTCTGGTAAATTCCGTGGATGGAGGAGCCTCGTAGGCTAAGTCCATGGGGTCACAAAGATTCGAACAGACTGAGAGAATTCACTTTCACTTTCAAGAGACAGAAGGTGTATGAGATTTTCTTTTGGCATAGCAAACAGAGAGGACATGTTATTCCTGTACAAAGGCTCTTGATTAAGATAATTTCAGTGTTCTCCTCACCTTGGCTAAACTGTAAATAAGTTTCTTCCTGACAATAGGCCCCCAGTCTCCCTTTTCTTAAAGCATTTACTTGAGAAAATGTGCAATATAAATTCTTCTTCTTTGAGATGTACATAGTTTCCCAGTCTCAGCCGAGTTTTACAACCCCAATGTCTTTCTCAAGGACCTTTTCAAGAAATAGATGATAGCCAAGGTTTGCTAACCTGTTAGGCTGGTGGTAGAAAAAAGTAGAAAAATGAATATGCACTCAGATTTTGAGATTTGGATGGATTTTAGAGTGTTTTCAAGGAAACAGACAATAAAGAATGCAATGTGTGTATTAAGTGACAGTGAGAACATATTCTAAATGGTGAGAAGATGCTCATGACTTCTCTATAACTTCATGGGATGTGCAAATGGCAGGGGAGTGGGGAGAACACTTTTTTGGATAGATGCTTGAACAGATATAATGTCATTTGGAGAGAAGAAAGGGCAATTTTGCAAATGGTAAGATAAATCAGAGGAAAGTAACCCCATGAGAAATAAATCCAAGGTAAAGGAAATTGCTTAGATTTGATACAGCAGAGCAAATATAAATTAGGTGACCTTGAGGTGATCTTCAAACTGGAAATTGTGCTCATGCCAAGTATAAAGAGAAATCTTCAAGGCTGAACCCCCAAGAACACTCTGTAATATCAAGCACAGATAACGCAACTAATTCAAGAGGGAAAGTTCTTACTGAACAACATGTAATATTTCAACCAACCACAAGGCTATTTCAGGATAAACTCTTCACTAAAAGGCCACATGCCCTTTGATCGGAATCTATGCTCCACTGATACTCTAAGTACTGATAGTCATTAGTGATAAAATTTTATTACATAGTGCAAATAATAAAGGTTTTGTCTTTGTGTGAGACAAAAGAGGAGGAAAAGACAATCAAAGTGATCAGGGCACAAAAACACAGAGGAAGACAGAACTATGGTTTGGCTTGAAACCCTTGGTCATTAAACATTTCCTGACTTACAAAATTCATTAATATTTATGCCAGGAGTGAAAAAATGTTAGCTGTAGATTAGGGCAACATTGGAACATTTTTTTGTGTGAAGCTAATATTTTTCTGAGAATCCTCCTTGTTCCTTTGATCACTAATATAATTCCTCTTGGTTCAAGGTCACAGAAGCAAGCAGAGTGGAGGTGCTCACCAGTGTAAGGCTCCAGAATGTTCAGGGTAGAAGAAGAACCAGAACATGATTATCTTTTTTTTTTTTTCCTTTTCCCTTAACTATGTCACTGGGGGTTAAGGAAATGACTTCACTATACTTGTTGCATAAGGAAGCTATTCATCAAAACCTTTTTTTTTTTTTTTTTTTCATTTACTATTGAGTGCTTTCAGAAGGAGAATGGAAAGCTTTGGTAAAAATTACATTTTTTTTTTTAGTTATAGGACAGTTTTATGTTCACAGTCCCAGAATATAAAAATGTAAAAAAAAAAAGTTTTTGTGTGTGCTCAGTTGTATTCAGCTCTTTGCGACTTCATTTACTGTTGCCCACCAAGCTCCTCTGCCCNCAGTTTTATGTTCACAGTTCCAGAATATAAAAATGTAAAAAAAAAAAAAAAAAAGTTTTTGTGTGTGCTCAGTTGTATTCAGCTCTTTGCGACTTCATTTACTGTTGCCCACCAGGCTCCTCTGCCCATGGAATTTTCCAGGCAAGAATGGAAAGAATGGCAAGAATTTCTACTCCAGGGGATCTTCCCGACCGAGGGATTGAACCCGCGTCCTTTGTGTCTGCTGCATTGGCAGGCAGATTCTTTACCACGAGTGCCACCTGGGAAGCCCCTCCCCTACAAAATATATAATCGTCTTTTACACATTTCAGTATTCTCCTTGAATGTGAAGAATTCACTAGAAAGAAGTCTAATGCCTCTTCCTTGCTCAAAAACTCTTAAAATTAAAAAAAAAAAAAAACAACTTTGCATCACTATGTTGAGTATTGGGTTTTCTCAGTGGCTCAGACAGTAAAGAATCTGTCTATAATGCAGGCTACAATCAGGTGGGCAACAATCCATGGGGTCACAAAGTTGGATGCAACTGAGTGACTTTCATTTCACTTCCGCACGCTGAGTAGTATACTAGACACTTTCCATGTGATCTGACATAACTTTACTGGGTGGTTATTGCTGTCTTCATTTAAAGAGAAGGGAAATAGATTCATAAATAGTATATAGTTTAGGCTATGCTTGATGCTATCACAGAGAAACTCAGATGTGTACAATGCCTTAAACCTGAAAGAAGTTTCTTTCTTTCCCATGTAATGTCAAAATGGGTAACATTGATCTGTAGGGGGTGTATCTTCCAAGCTGTAGATTTTAAGGCCCAAGTCCTGTTCTCTGGGTTGGGAAGATTCTCTGGAGTAGGAAATGGCAACCCACTCCAGTATGCTTGCCTGGAGAATTCTGTGGGCAGAGGAGCCTGGTGGGTTATAGTTTGTGGCGTCACAAAGAGTCAGACACGACTGAATGACCAACACTTTCACTTTCACTTTCCTCTTTCATCTTAGGATTCTATTACTTTTACATGTGGGTTTCACAGTGACTGAGGAAAGTGGAGAAGAAACAGACTCTTACATGGGCTATTTTACGGAACAGTCCTAAAAATATTACATACTACTGCTTTTAACCAGAACTCAGTCAGGTGGGCAGTTTTAATTCTAAAATAGGCTGAAATATGCCTATTGTGATATCAGAAGGAAGAGAAAATGAATTTGGGAACAGCGAACCAGGGACGGGGGAGCCTGGTGGGCTGCCGTCTATGGGGTCGCACAGAGTTGGACACGACTGAAGCGACTCAGCAGCAGCAGCCAGTCGTAAGCCCAGTTAACTTTTCTGGTCAGCAAACATCCATTAACATTTTTGTCCCATATGTAGGACAGCCTCCCCGCCTTCCCAAAGGAGACAGCTCAAACCTCTCATTTCAACCAAACAGCTATTGAAGAATACAGCATCTTCTAGTACTGTGCAATCCTTTCTCTCAGATCTAGATATAATGTTAAAATATAAGTTATCTTCCAAGAGATAGGTACAAGAATAATCACGACAATATCATCTGTAGTAGATTATCATTGGAAACAAATTTCATGGACGAGAATGAATAACCTGTGGTTTGTTCAAAATGGCCAGTTAGTGAAAAGAACTCCAGCGACATCCAAAAATATAAATGAATTATAGAAATCCAATATACATGACTTGTATACAATTCTAACATTTGTGTTACAATATGCTGTGTAAAATATGCTAATATTGCACTGGCAGGTGGTATACGTCCTTTCTAGAAAAACACCCCTGCTATATTGAGCACCTTCTCTGAAAAGTTTACTTTGGGTAGGAATGTATTCTCTAAGTGCAAGTAAATGAAAGCACCTGCACAAGAAAGCAAAAATAATTTGTTGCTCCAGGAAACTGAGATACTGAAAGCCAGGCAGAGACAGCAGACTGCTCATTTCACAATGCGAATCCTCCCAGTGACTCCTAAATCTTCATTAAACTACTATACCTAAACACTACTTACACTGAAGTGAAGACTTCCCTGGTGGCTCAGACGGTAAAGCGTCTGTCTACAATGTGGGAGACCTGGGTTTGATCCCTGGGTCAGGAAGATCCCCTGGAGAAGGAAACAGCAATCCACTCCAGTACTATTGCCTGGAAAATCCCATGGACAGAGGAGCCTGGTAGGCTACAGTCCATGGGGTCGCAAAGAGTCGGATACGACTGAGTGACTTCACTTTCACTTTCAGGAAGAAAGTTAGTTTTAAACTGATAAATTATCTAGGGCTGAGTGGCCCAAAGGGATTGACAGGGAATGGAGTTCCCTATTATCCACGGAAATGGCAATCATGAGACTTATTATGCGAATTTAAAAGAAAATATATTCTTTTTGTATGTCTCAGTGTTACATGAGTAAATGTGTCACTTCGTAAAACAGTAACCAGCAAGTCAATGAACTGTCAAAGCTCAGCAGTTTGCAAACTTCCTGAAGAATGTTTTTTAACCATATGTGGCCCCAAAGTTTATGAATTTCCACTTGTTAGACTTTACTATGATTATTGTATTCAAAGTACTGGTAACAAATTTTTTTTAAATATGCCAAGTCTACCACATTTAAATAAATAAAAAAGAAAAAAAGTAAGACAGTTATATTTCAATAAATAAAACAAAATAAATAAAATTCCTTAAATAAAATTGGGTTTCCCACGTGGCATTAGTGGTAAACAACCTGCCAATGCAGGAGACATAAAGACATGGGTTCGACCCTGGATTGGGAAGATCCCCTGGAGAAAGGCATGGCAACCCACTCCAGTATTGTTGCCAGAAGAACCCCATGAACAGAGGAGCTGGGCTACAGTCCATGGGGTCACAAAGAGTCGGACATGACTGGAGTGACTCAGCATGCACACCCAGAGTTACGTAATTTATTTGATATTTTTATTCTCAAATTGATTAAGGTACATAACAGTTTTTTCTTTTTAAATAAAAAACCATAGCCAAAGGAAACATCTTTTTTCAACAGAGGTTTCTGTAAGACCACCTCTTACTATACTTATTGTTTCATTGGAATCCATGATGCTTAAAATCATTTAATTTCAAATTCAATATTATGTTCATTTAGTGTTTTAAGCTATATTCTTTACTATTTTCAATAATTTTCATCAGACATTGGCTTTAACAGTCATCTCCTCTCTCTTTCTTTTATCTTGAATACCACTTTCTCCTTTAAATTAACCCCATTTTCTTCAAAGTAAGAAAAAAGAGAAAATAATTTATTCGGTGATTATTCTGTGTAAGGTTTGGTTCTAGATGTGTGTGTGTGTGTGTGTGTGTGTGTGTTAGTAGCTAGTCATGTCCGACTCTTTGTGACCTGTAGTTTGCCAGGCTCCTCTGTCCAAGGAATTCTCACCAGGCAAGAATACTGGAATGTGTTGCCATTCCCTTTTCCAGAGAATCTTCTCAGCCCATGGATGGAACCCAGTCTGCCACACTGCAGGCAGACTGTTTACCATCTGAGCCACCAGGAATCTTCCCAATCCTGGGGTGGAACCCCGGTCTCCCACATTGCAGACACATTACACCGTCTGACCCACCAGTGCTCTAGATAAGGAAGTATTAAAAAAAAAAAAAAAGAAAGAAAAGAAAACGTAGGGTTCATACAAACCTAGGCTAAACTTTAAATCATCTAAACCACTGATATTAATAAAGATTTGTTAATATATTTTATAATAGCTCAGAAAAACACTTCATCAATATTCAAGAAAAAAATGTCAGAATTCTAAAACCAGGAGGACTGAATCTCACCAATGATTCCCTGAAACTATTTCTTCCTGTGAAGAAGGCTTTTCCATATGTCTACCTCATTGTTTAAAAATGATCATTTTAAATTGTGAAACCTGAACATACGTTTCAAGCAAAATACGTGATGGTCTTACGAAAAGATTAGGAATAAGGAGCAAGATTTCTTGGACTGGTTGTTCTGAGTCAAACATTGATGGAATAACTAAAGCCCTTTTTCAATTTTTTTGGACTCAATGACAATAAGTTATTTTACTTTTTTAACAGGGATATTGTGTTAATAATGACTTACGAACAAGAAACAATCTGCTGAAGATAGTTTGAAATATCTAGAGACATATTTGTGACATGAAATGAGAGGAAAGCCGTGTTTGCCCTTCATTTGTCAGAAAGGTCAAATGTCTCAGAGCATTTAATTTAAAAAGAAAAAAAAAAGTGCACAAAGCACAGCACTATTTCACCAGTTGAAATGGCTCTGGAGTCTTCCATCAACTATAGGAATTAGTTTCCAAGTGTTGCCTGCTTTCATTCAGTCTGCAGCCAGCATGGAGCAGACCACCTGCTGTGAAATAAGGGTGTAGGGACCAACAGTTATTATAGCAGTAGCCATAAGTTTATTGCTTATTGGTACTAAACTTAAATCTTTGTAATTTTGAATTACTGAGTTAGCTTAGATTTATGGAGATGCACAATCATTTAGAATGGCATTCATTCCAGAAGGGTATATTATCTAAACCAATTTTCTTATAGCGCTGCAATTGCTATGCTATAGTTACGGTTGTATCAGCATTTCCATTATAAAGTCCTATTTTCAGGGTTTTATAATTTGACCATAAAAATTCTCTCCTTGTTGAAACTTGGCAAACAAGGTCTGAGGCATAGAACTCAGTTTTTTGTTTTTTGTTTTTTTTNCACGACTGAAGCGACTCAGCAGCAGCAGCCAGTCGTAAGCCCAGTTAACTTTTCTGGTCAGCAAACATCCATTAACATTTTTGTCCCATATGTAGGACAGCCTCCCCGCCTTCCCAAAGGAGACAGCTCAAACCTCTCATTTCAACCAAACAGCTATTGAAGAATACAGCATCTTCTAGTACTGTGCAATCCTTTCTCTCAGATCTAGATATAATGTTAAAATATAAGTTATCTTCCAAGAGATAGGTACAAGAATAATCACGACAATATCATCTGTAGTAGATTATCATTGGAAACAAATTTCATGGACGAGAATGAATAACCTGTGGTTTGTTCAAAATGGCCAGTTAGTGAAAAGAACTCCAGCGACATCCAAAAATATAAATGAATTATAGAAATCCAATATACATGACTTGTATACAATTCTAACATTTGTGTTACAATATGCTGTGTAAAATATGCTAATATTGCACTGGCAGGTGGTATACGTCCTTTCTAGAAAAACACCCCTGCTATATTGAGCACCTTCTCTGAAAAGTTTACTTTGGGTAGGAATGTATTCTCTAAGTGCAAGTAAATGAAAGCACCTGCACAAGAAAGCAAAAATAATTTGTTGCTCCAGGAAACTGAGATACTGAAAGCCAGGCAGAGACAGCAGACTGCTCATTTCACAATGCGAATCCTCCCAGTGACTCCTAAATCTTCATTAAACTACTATACCTAAACACTACTTACACTGAAGTGAAGACTTCCCTGGTGGCTCAGACGGTAAAGCGTCTGTCTACAATGTGGGAGACCTGGGTTTGATCCCTGGGTCAGGAAGATCCCCTGGAGAAGGAAACAGCAATCCACTCCAGTACTATTGCCTGGAAAATCCCATGGACAGAGGAGCCTGGTAGGCTACAGTCCATGGGGTCGCAAAGAGTCGGATACGACTGAGTGACTTCACTTTCACTTTCAGGAAGAAAGTTAGTTTTAAACTGATAAATTATCTAGGGCTGAGTGGCCCAAAGGGATTGACAGGGAATGGAGTTCCCTATTATCCACGGAAATGGCAATCATGAGACTTATTATGCGAATTTAAAAGAAAATATATTCTTTTTGTATGTCTCAGTGTTACATGAGTAAATGTGTCACTTCGTAAAACAGTAACCAGCAAGTCAATGAACTGTCAAAGCTCAGCAGTTTGCAAACTTCCTGAAGAATGTTTTTTAACCATATGTGGCCCCAAAGTTTATGAATTTCCACTTGTTAGACTTTACTATGATTATTGTATTCAAAGTACTGGTAACAAATTTTTTTTAAATATGCCAAGTCTACCACATTTAAATAAATAAAAAAGAAAAAAAGTAAGACAGTTATATTTCAATAAATAAAACAAAATAAATAAAATTCCTTAAATAAAATTGGGTTTCCCACGTGGCATTAGTGGTAAACAACCTGCCAATGCAGGAGACATAAAGACATGGGTTCGACCCTGGATTGGGAAGATCCCCTGGAGAAAGGCATGGCAACCCACTCCAGTATTGTTGCCAGAAGAACCCCATGAACAGAGGAGCTGGGCTACAGTCCATGGGGTCACAAAGAGTCGGACATGACTGGAGTGACTCAGCATGCACACCCAGAGTTACGTAATTTATTTGATATTTTTATTCTCAAATTGATTAAGGTACATAACAGTTTTTTCTTTTTAAATAAAAAACCATAGCCAAAGGAAACATCTTTTTTCAACAGAGGTTTCTGTAAGACCACCTCTTACTATACTTATTGTTTCATTGGAATCCATGATGCTTAAAATCATTTAATTTCAAATTCAATATTATGTTCATTTAGTGTTTTAAGCTATATTCTTTACTATTTTCAATAATTTTCATCAGACATTGGCTTTAACAGTCATCTCCTCTCTCTTTCTTTTATCTTGAATACCACTTTCTCCTTTAAATTAACCCCATTTTCTTCAAAGTAAGAAAAAAGAGAAAATAATTTATTCGGTGATTATTCTGTGTAAGGTTTGGTTCTAGATGTGTGTGTGTGTGTGTGTGTGTGTGTTAGTAGCTAGTCATGTCCGACTCTTTGTGACCTGTAGTTTGCCAGGCTCCTCTGTCCAAGGAATTCTCACCAGGCAAGAATACTGGAATGTGTTGCCATTCCCTTTTCCAGAGAATCTTCTCAGCCCATGGATGGAACCCAGTCTGCCACACTGCAGGCAGACTGTTTACCATCTGAGCCACCAGGAATCTTCCCAATCCTGGGGTGGAACCCCGGTCTCCCACATTGCAGACACATTACACCGTCTGACCCACCAGTGCTCTAGATAAGGAAGTATTAAAAAAAAAAAAAAAGAAAGAAAAGAAAACGTAGGGTTCATACAAACCTAGGCTAAACTTTAAATCATCTAAACCACTGATATTAATAAAGATTTGTTAATATATTTTATAATAGCTCAGAAAAACACTTCATCAATATTCAAGAAAAAAATGTCAGAATTCTAAAACCAGGAGGACTGAATCTCACCAATGATTCCCTGAAACTATTTCTTCCTGTGAAGAAGGCTTTTCCATATGTCTACCTCATCGTTTAAAAATGATCATTTTAAATTGTGAAACCTGAACATACGTTTCAAGCAAAATACGTGATGGTCTTACGAAAAGATTAGGAATAAGGAGCAAGATTTCTTGGATTGGTTGTTCTGAGTCAAACATTGATGGAATAACTAAAGCCCTTTTTCAATTTTTTTGGACTCAATGACAATAAGTTATTTTACTTTTTTAACAGGGATATTGTGTTAATAATGACTTACGAACAAGAAACAATCTGCTGAAGATAGTTTGAAATATCTAGAGACATATTTGTGACATGAAATGAGAGGAAAGCCGTGTTTGCCCTTCATTTGTCAGAAAGGTCAAATGTCTCAGAGCATTTAATTTAAAAAGAAAAAAAAAAGTGCACAAAGCACAGCACTATTTCACCAGTTGAAATGGCTCTGGAGTCTTCCATCAACTATAGGAATTAGTTTCCAAGTGTTGCCTGCTTTCATTCAGTCTGCAACCAGCATGGAGCAGACCACCTGCTGTGAAATAAGGGTGTAGGGACCAACAGTTATTATAGCAGTAGCCATAAGTTTATTGCTTATTGGTACTAAACTTAAATCTTTGTAATTTTGAATTACTGAGTTAGCTTAGATTTATGGAGATGCACAATCATTTAGAATGGCATTCATTCCAGAAGGGTATATTATCTAAACCAATTTTCTTATAGCGCTGCAATTGCTATGCTATAGTTACGGTTGTATCAGCATTTCCATTATAAAGTCCTATTTTCAGGGTTTTATAATTTGACCATAAAAATTCTCTCCTTGTTGAAACTTGGCAAACAAGGTCTGAGGCATAGAACTCAGTTTTTTGTTTTTTGTTTTTTTTAAATTAAAAACAAAAAACATACACACTTGTTTGGTCTATTCAGCCATTTTAGGCGTTAAGTCTGCAAACAACAAAAATACACCAACTATTTCTAGACAGATGGAAAGAATTGGAGAAAAGAACAATTAGTCAAAACACCAAGATGTAGAAATGGTCAATTTCTATCAGTTAGTTACATGTTAAATTTCTGCAAGGGTAAGAAGAACAATGGTCTGAATGGTTTGAAGATGCAAATGAAAATCTCACCAATGCTAGTAGCAAATCAGGAATTGGGGCAAACCATCTCTAAAGATCAGATTCCTCACCTAGGAGGAGGACAGAATTGTACTTCTCCTATAAAGGTGTGAGAATCCAATAGAAACAAAATATTTGAAATTGTAAAAGCAGTTTATAAGCATGTAATATTATTTCTTTGGCTGATAATTGCTCGTTCTTCTAAGCTTCCAAGTCTTAGTGTTCACTTTACTTTTAAAAATTTATAACATGTGCATAGCTCTCCCCCAGATATATTGCAAACTCGCGGAGTAGAGAATGTCTCTCTTTGTCTCCAAAGTGACACATAAAATTACTTGTTGAATTCATGGCGAATTAAACTGGCTTTACACTATCCTTTCACAACTGAAGAGTGGTTGCCTGACTATATCTTGCATACAGTCATGGTTTCTAGTTAGAATTAACCCACCCTGAAATTAGAAGACGCTTACTCCTTGGAAGAGAAGTTATGACCAACCTAGAGAGCATATTGAAAAGCAGAGACATTACTTTGCTGACTATGGTCTGTCTAGTCAAGGCTATGGTTTTTCCTGTGGTCATGTATGGATGTGAGAATTGGACTGTGAAGAAGGCTGAGTGCTGAAGAATTGATGCTTTTGAACTGTGGTGTTGGAGAAGACTCTTGAGAGTCCCTTGGACTGCAAGGAGATCCAACCAGTCCATTCTGAAGGAGATCAGCCCTGGGATTTCTTTGGAAAGAATGATGCTAAAGCTGAAAATCCAGTACTTTGGCCACCTCATGAGAAGAGTTGACTCATTGGAAAAGACTCTGATGCTGGGAAGGATTGAGGGCAGGAGGAGAAGGGGACGACAGAGGATGAGATGGCTGGATGGAATCATGGACTCGATGGACGTGAGTCTGAGTGAACTCCGGGAGTTGGTGATGGACAGGGAGGCCTGGCGTGCTG
>SJYX01024313.1:65429-83385 GCA_006410675.1 Oreotragus oreotragus | reverse complement strand
ATCATGGACTCGATGGACGTGAGTCTGAGTGAACTCCGGGAGTTGGTGATGGACAGGGAGGCCTGGCTGCTGCGATTCATGGGGTCACAAAGAATTGTACATGATTGAGCGACTGAACTGAACTGAAAAACATGACTGCTGTCCTCTAGTGATCATCAGGGAATGTGCACATGGTGTACCATGGAAAGGCCAGAATCATGACAGATGAATGGGAATTTATTGTTTATAATTTATAGAGTACATAAATCTTAAGTGCTTAAGAGTCTAAATTATTCAGTACAAAAAAGGGAAGGCATTTCTCAGTGTTGTATTAATGCAAATGTTGAAGAATTAAGCCTATGAAGATGATGGACTGCTTAGGGTCAATCCTGACTACTGCTTGTCTGCTTTATATATTAGCAAGATACCTAGTAAGTCCTGAGACCTAATTTCCCATCTGCGAAACTGAGGGTAATAGTAACAATCACATCTGAAGGTTATCCTAATGATCACAGGGTATTCCCTGTAATCATGGACATTTCAGTGATGTCCATGAAAACCTTCACTCCTATTAAGTATTAGACAAATATTAGCTATCCTTATGTTGGACTTTCTGCTGTTTCATTGTGAGTATAATATTCTTTCCAAAACTGTCATTCATAAAGAGTGTTTTCTTTAAAGTGTTTTCTTTGAATACTTTGTTTAAACAAGCTTAAAGAAATTGAAAATTGGGGGAAAAAAACTCAAGTGAATGTTTCTTTTACTATTTAAGCTATAAAATATAAGTCAGCTCTTAACCTTCAGCACACTTATGATTCTTTCACTTATGATATAAAAATGTAATTAAGAATCATTAAGGCCCTGGGCTTAGCACTGAACAGAGTAAAGATGTGGTCTTCACTGTGGTCTTCAGATTAAAGATGGGGTACAATAAATAGAGATATTATCTGGAAAGTGGCTTATTCCTTCTGGGATTTTGCTTTCTCTCACTTGGAAGGATAATCTGCCTAGGACTTAAGTCCTCAGAGACAAATTTTCATATTCCACCTGCTATGGGATAGGGATACATGGAAAAAGATTATATAAACAAGAAGAGTTATTGAGAAAGGTGGGGGTGTGAAGAAAGATGAGAGAGAGTCTGAAAGGGATGGTTTGAGGATGACCCACCTAATAGTCCAGTGTTGACCTCCGTGGTTCACTTCAGTGAACGTCTAGGTGGCACACTCTTACTTCTGCTTTACAAAATTCAACAGGCACACATTCAATGTACGCTAAATTAGGTGACTGGAATTCAAACACAAATTAAAAACAGACCCATGTTCTCAGAGATTATGGTTTGGCGGGAGAAACGAACTCTGAAGATTTTAATAAAATACAGTAAGGGCTTTCACAGAATATGGGCCAATAATACTTTGAGAATACCTTAGAGGGACAGAGAGTGTTGAGAGGAAGTCTAAAACATTTTCTGAAGGAGATTGTATACCTGAAGGTTTTAGTGAGAGCGATTTTTCATCAGTTAAAGAGAGGCGCAACGTGTTACTGAGTGGAGAACATGAGCAAATGCTTTTTGTTAGCCTGCCCCCCTCCTCACCCTCCCTACCCCTTGTTCCCTCCACACCCCTTGTTCCCTTCACCACACCCACCGCCAGTCCCATCATATCCCTGAGAGTATCTCTCTGTGTAGCATGCTGGGCTGGGTCTCAGGTGCACACACATGAATGTGACTGGTATTTACTTACAATGAATCATCCTCATGTTGGATGGACCAGTCACAAAAGGTGGGCATAATAAGACCTCACTAGACTTTGTAAATACAGTTTAAAAGGCAGATCCTGATACTGTGTTGGAGTGAAACCAGCAAGTCAGTCCACACTTGTTAGGATCTGGGCTCCTTTCTTTGACAGAGCAGTGACCAGGAAACCTGTAGTGGCTGACTACTCTTGACACTGCGTAGTCTCTGTTTCTGTAGTGTGTAAACAGTAATAAAAAAGATGCACTAGCAAACTGACCATCAAAAGGGGGCAAGGTCATCTGTAATGTAAACACAACACATACCTGTAAGCTTCAAGAGTTTATAGCGTCAGGCCTCTAATTCAGCATAATTCAAGGAGTCTAGTCTAGTGAGAAATTCTAGAAGAAGTGGTAGTGATAGGAGAATTGGTAGGAGTTAGCTATAAGAGTCGGAGAAGGCAATGGCACCCCACTCCAGTAATCCTGCCTGGAAAATCCCATGGATGGAGGAGTCTGGTGGGCTGGTGTCTATGGGGTCGCCAAGAGTCGGACACGACTGAGTGACTTCCCTTTCACTTTTCACTTTCATGCATTGGAGAAGGCAATGGCAACCCACTCCAGTGTTCTTGCCTGGAGAATCCCAGGAACAGGGGAGCCTGGTGGGCTGCCCTCTATGGGGTCGCACAGAGTCAGACACGACTGAAGTGACTTAGCAGCAGCAGTAGCAGCAGCTATAGGAGTGACTGGGCTTGGGGAGGGGAGCCCCAAATGTGCCAAGCTACCGTATAGATTATTTTGAATTAAAGTTTACTTGAGAAACTGTCTGTATAAGAACACTCTGACCCACTTTGTTCCCCTGAAATCAGGGGAAAAAAAGCTCCTATGGGAATGCATCCTCCCTCCGCTGGGAGGATGCAGGTCATCCTTATCACAGGAGATATGGAATATGAGCCCGAGAAAGTTTTATAAGCAAACTTTACTTCATTAATTTGCCATCCTAAGCAAAAACTCTTTTGATTTCAAACATAGTCATTATCTCCTACACCAGTAGGGTACAAAATATTCCTGTGTATTTACAGATGAATGCACTGGGTTACAGAAACAGAAGTGTCTTGGAGGCACCTGGATGTATTACCCACAGACTAGAAAGAGTCGTGAAGCGTCGGACACGACTGAGGGACTTCACTTTCACTTTTCACTTTCATGCATTGGAGAAGGAAATGGCAACCCACTCCAGTGTTCTTGCCTGGAGAATCCCAGGAACAGGGAAGCCTGGTGGGCTGCCGTCTATGGGGTTGCACAGAGTCGGACACGACTAAAGCGGCCTAGCAGCAGCAGTGTCTTGAGTAGGATAAATTGTTAATGAAGTTACATTAGTCAGATCTGAATGCCTGATAAGTGCAATCAACTTATAGAATAAGGTTTTTCCAGAATGAGATTCAGGGCTGATGAACTGTAGTAAGAAGTAACGATGCTGTACTGTGTAATGCTCGGTTAGGCACCATGTTTAAATTCGTGGACATTTGGGTGTAAAAGAGGATGTGCCTGGTGGAATGGGTATAAATAGGGACAAAAGAGTTACAAAGAAGGAGGGATTCATCAAAGACATGTTCAGATACTTTATTCTGACAGCATCTATGTGCCCGAGTATTTCCATACAGTTATCCATACATGTTTACCTGTTTGTATTTCCGCAGATAAGTTACTTGCGTAATGTGGTACCAAGTTCTTGATCAATTTGTTGAAAGGTGAGAGAGTCTTTGGAGACAAAGACTCTGTAGAGCATTTCAAATATTTGATAGCGCTTTCCCCTCCCTGCCTCCATTTGTTTTCATCTCGCTTATTTTATCTTGATTCTGTTGTAACAGATGCCGATGGAGTTTTTGACACTGAGAATGCCAGATCTATCATTAATGTGTTGCCAAACTGGGGAAGATTTACTAACAATATGTTTTGCCTGCATCAGTTCACTTCTTTTAATAGAGAGACTCATTTGAATAACATCTGAATAAGGGAGTTAATAATAGTAGCCTAGAAGCGAAAGCCAGATTGGATTAATGAGCAACTGACCCGAATCTTCACCCTGAATTAAAATTGAATGGCATTAGAATAATTTTGGAGGCACAAAATGTTCTGTCAATTCTAAACCCTCCTTCCACCCTTTTCCTGCTTCCCCTCCTGCTACAATATTTTTAACACAGTACTTGCCTCTGCCCCTTCTGGCTTTACTTGGGAGTCTAAGAAAGAACGTATTGGAATGACATTAAACTTATTTCATAGTATGAGCAAAAATATTATTCTGAAGTTGGTTACAAATTTTAATTCTTCAGAGATGATGTATTAAGTAGGTCATGCTGACATATATATATATATATATATATATATATATACACACAGACATATATATATAATGGTTAAAACGGTAAGGGGAATTAGGAAAACAATTTTCTTTTTTTAAAATGCAAATATATAAGTATTTTACAATGTTATATTCAGCTTATGGGTGGAGGGAGATAGAAAGAGAGAGAGGAGAGAAAGCAGAGTGAGAAAGAATCATTAGTGGTTAGCCATTCAGACTTATGTNATATATATATATATATACACATATATACACATATATATATATATACACAGACATATATATATATAATGGTTAAAACGGTAAGGGGAATTAGGAAAACAATTTTCTTTTTTTAAAATGCAAATATATAAGTATTTTACAATGTTATATTCAGCTTATGGGTGGAGGGAGATAGAAAGAGAGAGAGGAGAGAAAGCAGAGTGAGAAAGAATCATTAGTGGTTAGCCATTCAGACTTATGTATTTGTAATAATGGCAAAAATTTGCTGTGAGACAGGATTGTCTTCTTTGAGAAACACAACATGAGCTTGTGCCTATCTAAATAGAAAAAAATATATAAGAGGTAGAGGGGTCCAAGGAAGGTATGTGTGTATGTAGGAGGTATTTGAAAGACTAACTTTATTTTATAGCTAATTTATCAGAATTGAATTTTTAGGTTTTGTTGTTGTTATTAATCTTTTTGAAGTGTTAAATATAGAACAAGTTAAAAAAAAACTTGAATGTACACCATGATAAATGTGTATAACTATCACTGAAATCAAAATGAGAAAATTGTCAGCATCTCAGCCATTCCCCTTTCTCCCCTACAAAAAGGTAATTGCTAGCTGACTTCAATTTCCATGGATTCTCTTTGTGTTTGTGTTTTATATTGAGAAAATCAGACAATCTGTAATTTTTGTAGTCCAGTATCCTGTTTGTGGCATTCAACCATGTTGGTGTGAATAGTAAAATAGGTCATTCACTCCCTTTCTCATATGTATGACTAGACCACCATTTATTTATCCATTTTCTAGTTAAAAAATTGAGTTGCTTCTAGTGTATGGCTATTATAAATAGTGCTGCCACAAAGATCACTTATGTCATTTTTGCTCAAAGTATGTTAATTTTTTTGGTACTTAAAATATGAAAAATAATTTCCACAAACTTAAGAAAACACTGTTCCTAGACTTCTGTTTGGCTGGGAAATTCAAGACACTGTTTATAAATACACTTTGTGTCTAACTGCCTCTGATTTTTGTTTGTCATAAATTTGTCTATGTCAAAATCTCAAACTTCTCCTAGGAAGCACTTTGACTTTCTGAATTAAGCTGCACTTTTTTCCAAATTCCTGGATTTTACTTGAATAGGGACCAAAAAATAGCTTTTATTTAGTATAAAAATGGTCATTAAGTGGGATTTCTGACATGTCAAAATCAATAAGTTAATATGCTTTAGTTTGAGGAAAATTAAGAAATAAAGCAATAAATATTCACTTTCTTTGAACCCTGTACTTAGAAATCAAAACAGCAAGTCACTCTAAGAATTTTGTGAAATACTTATTATACTGGATTATAGAGCTGCACCAAGTGGCTCAATTAATCATTAGCCCATTGATGGAGAGGATATTCAAAATCAGCAAAGTAGAAAAGAGAAATTTTATGTAGCACAGTTATAAAAATTTTTTAAATACAATATTGAAAGTATACTACATAAGGCAACTTCAAAAGCCTCTCCTGAAGAGAAGATTGGACACAGTTTCAATTTGTAAATTAAATTAAGATAAAACATAGACTGCAGGGAACATTCCAGTAAGATTCTGGGGTAGACTCAACCACTGACATAAGGAGAAACTTATCCTTTATTTTTAAAAGTAAATTCAAGCCCATTTAACCAGAAAAAAAAAAAGTGAAACTGTCAATTTAGAAAATATTCAATGATGTTTGGTTAGACATTTTCAAATAGCTTAAAAAAGTAAATAGGTTAGAAATTAATATAGTTTATGGCTCTTTAAATAAAACAACCAAAAGGATTAATGATCTGTATAATTTAAGAGTCTAGAGATAAGAAAATATATTGTGTTGCAAGTAAAAAACCTTTAAAAGAACCAATATTCCACACTGGCAAAATTAAGAAGGATAACTATTCTGCTTCAAAGGAGTATAAGCACTCCAAAATTTTCTGTCATTCCTCTAATCTAATAGAATTGTTTATAATTACAGATGAGTAGCATAGCTTTCTTATTTTTATGAATATTCCGATATACACATCTAATCCCACTACTACAGAATACCAGATACTTGAGTGAAAAAAATTTAATTATCTGAAAAGTAAAAAAAAAAAAAAAAGATCGACTTTTAAGATTGAAAAAGGAGAAAGAATTTTACATTAAAGCAGAAATGACTGGTTTAGCCAGATTGTGAAAGAAAGATAATAAAAGACAAATTTGAGGGTATATAGTAAGTCATAAAAGCCTTGAGGGGAAATAAACTTTACCTTAACTTAATCAAACCACTTAAGAACTAAAGATACCTACATACCAACCTCTAACCCATATTTTGAGGTCATTATCAGAAGAAAGTTTTGTATTCTCAGTGGTACAACTCCTACAAATATAATAGTTAGAGTTTGCTCCTGGATAAATTGCACTGCATCTTTGACACATAATCAGGTTATAACTGATCTAGACACCAGAATACCGATACCAGGTATGGCTCAAGAATTTATCAAAGGAATACAGTGATGGCAGCATTCCCATGGGTCAGATAGCAGGGATTAACTTTATAGTGATCTCCTATAATATTTTTGTTTTTTACCAACAGGAATATGTTAGCCCTTGCTCTACATATGTTAACCCAACAACATGGCATGTGTAGAAAAACAACTGTCAAATAAAGCTTATCTGTTAGTTTAGCAGCCAAAACTTAGCTTCTTTACCTCCAAGCAAATACAAGCATTAAATCAGTCAAAATATCTTTAGATCTTGGATTCCTAGGTCTTTACATGTAATGTTACCACAGTAGTAAGCCCCTGCTCCTAAAGAAAAACAACTGAATATTTTTATACTAGTTTATTAACAAATTATGAAACATCACTGTATTCTCCCCTACTACCACTGGTTGTTTAGTCGCTAAGTCGTGTCCAGTTCTTTGTGATATGTGAACTGTTGCCCACCAGGCTCCTCTGTCCATGGAAATTTCCAGGTAAGAATACAGGAGAGGGTTGCCATTTCCTCTTCTCCAGAGGTTCTTTCTGACCCAGGGATCGAACCCACAGCTCTTGCCACATTTCCTGCATTACAGACGGATTCTTTACCACTGAGCCCCAGGGGAACACCCTTACTGCCATTGGTACAACATTCTTAACCAGGGGCTCTAGTTCCCGAGCTCTCAACCAATCCTCTTCTGAGGGGATGGAGGTGATGGATTAGTGTTGTGTTTGTGTCTGAGAGTATGGTACCATGTATCGTCTGAGGTCTCCTTGTCCAGTTTGAAGTGCATGAGTTTTTCCTGACCTGGAAGAGCTCGCATGGCACACATAACCACAAGGAGGTGTTTGGACAGCATTGCTCCAGCTTTTTCCATATAAGGTGGGGCTGGGAGCAGATGGACCTCTCTTGTCATTTGCATGTTCTTCTTCTGGTTAGGATCCAGGAGGCTCAATGCTTTTGCCCCCTCTGGTATGAAAAGTTTTGCTGATCTCCCTCATCTCATGTGCAGGAAGACCGAAGTCTTTCTATTCGCTTGAACCTTCCCTTGGTAGTTGTCAATTTAGATTCTGTGTGTCAGTTTTCATTTGTATTTTTAAAAATCTTTAACACTTATATTTTTATAGCACTGTTGCTGCTACTCTGGGAAGGCAGAAAGGACCACTATCCAAAATCTGGTTTGGGTGTCTAGACTGATGTCACAATTTCCCTTCCCCTTAAAATAATATTCAGAAGCTTATTAGAGGACTGGAGTCTCTGGTGGGGGCAAGGCCTGTCTCTCAAACAGGTCCAAAATAGCTGATGAGACCAAGGAAAGGAGAGGTTCAGGATTTTATGTGCAATTAGGGGGTGGTGCTGGGGTGAGGTTTCACTTACAAAGAGGCTTGCATGATTTCAGTCTTTAACAAGTGACCAAGAGGAACACGTGGGGTTTCTTCAGCTTTCCCAAAAATGAGGCACAAGGGGAAGGGAGGAGGGTGAGGTTTATAAGCTGACGGTAGTGCAACATTCATAAATAGAGTAAGACCACTTGTCTCAAGAACGTTTTGTGTGTCAGACATCGTTAAAAGCACTTAGCATATACCAGTGGACAAAACAGAGAACAGCGCCTGGCATCATTGGACTTTCATTCTATTTAGGGAAGACAGAACATGCACAGCTGATATAACGTGTGAGTAAAACAAGTAGGATGTTAGATTCCAGTGAACCATATGGGGAAAAAAGAGTAGAAAGAGGAAGAAGGATTAGGGCGCAGGGGGTGGGAGCAGAGGTGTAATTTAAAATAGAGTGGTTAGGATGGATCTCACTGAGAAGGGGAAACTGAAACAAGTAAGGCAGATGAACTTGTTAACCCAGCGGAACCCAAGGAAGACCCATGCAGACAGAAGGAGCAGCCAGCACAAGAACCCTAAGGAAGCAGGGTACCTGATAGAGTGCCTGAGAAACAGCAAGGAAGCAAGTGTGAAAGCGGGACGTGAGTCAAGGGAGGAGGAGCAGGAGATTAAATCATAGGGGGAAAGGGAGACAGATTATGACAAACCTCACAGATTATGGTGAGAAAGTACTGTGTGAAATAGGGAACAAGGAGAGAGTTTGAACAAAGAGATGAGATGATATGATTTGTCTTTTAAAAAGAGTCCTTTAGCTGCTGCCTTGAGAATAGACAGTAGGAGGGAAAGGATGGAAGCTGAGAGACCATTTGGTGGTGGTTTAGTCACTGCCTCGTGTCCAAGTCTTGCAGCGCCATGGACTACAGCCTGCCAGGCTTCTCTGTCCCTGGGATTTCCCAGGAGAGAATACTGCAGTGGGTTGTCATTTCCTTCTCCAGGGGATCTTCCCAACCCAGAGATTGAACCCGTGTCTCCTGCACTGCAGGTAGATTCTTTACCGCTGAGCCACCAGGAAAGTCTTCAGGGACCAGTTAGGAGGCTGTTAATACAATCTGGGTAAGAAATGATTTTGACTCAGGCCAGAGTGAGAGTGGAAGTAGCTGAATTGTAATATGTATTTTAAAGTCAACAGGATTTATTGCCAGGACCTGGAAGGAATGTGAGAGGAAGATGGGTCAAGGAAGACCCCGATGTTTTTTGCTTTGACAGCTGTGGACCTCTGCTGCAGGTGGAGCAAGTTTTTATAGAAACATGTGCATGGAGTCAAGGTCTGCCTCTCAGTACTCCATTCACAGCACAATTCTATGGAAAATTAAAATAGGTAATATGTATAAGGTGGAAACAGATTTTAAAATATAAACAAGTTATGAGTTGAGGCACTACTGGGGCAGAAGCAGCAATGTTCTGTGTGTGGATAACAGTGAAATTTACTGGTCCTTAATCCAGACTCTGCCTTTTTTTTGGCAAAACAATTTTCAGTTGCAAAACTTATCTTCTCTAAGTTTCCTGTTATGCAAAATGGAATGAATATATAATTATCATGGATGAAGATGTTGGAACATAAAAACCTTAGAATTGGAGTTGAATTTGAGTTCTTGCAAAATTCTTTACTAAATTAGGGTACTGTATTTACCTCTTTGACCTCAGTTTCTTTATTTGAAGAAAGATGTGTACTTTTTTGCAGCACATATACTAAAAAAAAAAAAAAAACAAAAAACTGGAGCAAGAAAAATAATACCTAACTTGTGTATATGTTGGGCTTCCCAGGTGGCGCTAGTGGTAAAGATTCTGCCTGCCAATGCAGGAGATATAAGAGACTTGCATTCAGTCCCTGTGTTGGGAAGATCACCCCGATGTTTTTTGCTTTGACAGCTGTGGACCTCTGCTGCAGGTGGAGCAAGTTTTTATAGAAACATGTGCATGGAGTCAAGGTCTGCCTCTCAGTACTCCATTCACAGCACAATTCTATGGAAAATTAAAATAGGTAATATGTATAAGGTGGAAACAGATTTTAAAATATAAACAAGTTATGAGTTGAGGCACTACTGGGGCAGAAGCAGCAATGTTCTGTGTGTGGATAACAGTGAAATTTACTGGTCCTTAATCCAGACTCTGCCTTTTTTTTGGCAAAACAATTTTCAGTTGCAAAACTTATCTTCTCTAAGTTTCCTGTTATGCAAAATGGAATGAATATATAATTATCATGGATGAAGATGTTGGAACATAAAAACCTTAGAATTGGAGTTGAATTTGAGTTCTTGCAAAATTCTTTACTAAATTAGGGTACTGTATTTACCTCTTTGACCTCAGTTTCTTTATTTGAAGAAAGATGTGTACTTTTTTGCAGCACATATACTAAAAAAAAAAAAAAAACAAAAAACTGGAGCAAGAAAAATAATACCTAACTTGTGTATATGTTGGGCTTCCCAGGTGGCGCTAGTGGTAAAGATTCTGCCTGCCAATGCAGGAGATATAAGAGACTTGCATTCAGTCCCTGTGTTGGGAAGATCTTCTGGAGGAAGGCATGACAACCCACTTCAGTATTCTTGCCTAGAAGATGCCATGGACAGAGGAGTCTGGTGGGCTACAGTCCATGCGGTTGTGAAGAGTTGGGCAAAACTGGAGTGACTTAGCATGTATACATACGTGTGTATATGTAAAGACTAGGAAAAATAATGTATTTGGCATAAAGTAGGAATCCAGTCATTAGAAATTAATTATAACTTCAATTTTTGTTCTTTTATGTATTTATATTTCCATCTTTAAAAAGGATTTAAGAAAAAAATAACTTACCAGAAAAGCAATATTCATAAGTCCCTATTATTCAGAATGCTTAATTTCTTTTTTGTAGTTCATTTGTGTACATTATGCATTTATTTATTTATCAAAATTTGGTTGCATATATACCATACTTTTGGTACAAGAGAGGTGAAGGTGAGTATGGGACTAAGACCTGATGCAGTTGAGTAAATAAATAAATATTTTTAAAATAATAGAAAACACGATTCTTGCCTTCACGTTGCTTAAAATATCTTTAATTTTGGATGAAAGTCTCCAAGAAAAGCATCATTGAAAAGTAAATTAAGGCATTAAAATGACTGTGTTAAGGGCAACAGGAAAAATGCCCCACCTTAGAGACTTTTTTTCATTTTGATTTTATCATTCACTAATTTATTCATCCAACAAATATGTTTAGCTCAAAATGTGGTCTAAAGGATGTGCTTTATTTGGAGTCACAGAAATATAGGAAGACAAGGTTTTTTTTTTCTTTTTGTATAATTATTCTGTAATGTGATAAACATGGTTATAAGAGTATGGCCAAACATTTGCAATTTTAGGAGAAAAAGAACTGATTCTACCTGAGGTATTAGGTAAGATTTAATATAGGAGATTTTAAAGGATAAATCACAGGGCCAGGACTAGGATGAAATGATGCAGGCATTCTCCTTGAGCATAAAATTTAAGGAAAGTCAAATAATTCAGTAGTCAAGACAAATATTGCAAATTATGGTCCATGGGCTGAACATCTATTTTTGTAAGTAAAGTTTTATTGGGCTTTCAACAAATAAGAATGAAAGGTAAGGTTATTCTAAGAAGAGAAAATTACATGAGAAAACACTAGGAGACTTGGGAATGGTACCTGAAATATGTAAGAATAATAGATAGTCTTGTGAGGTTAAGAAAATTATCTGAATAAAATGGTTGTTTTTCTGTTTGTTTTAATGTGAAATTCTAGATTATAGAGTCATTTCACCCTCTTTTAAAGCTTCCATTTTATTGGAAGCAATGAATTAGATTAATTGACCTTGAAGTATTTGTGATCTATTTGAAAATACGATGGGCTTTAAATAATATTTGCTAAATTGAATAGCTTTCTTACTACTTTAAGAAGCCTAGAAAGAATGAAAGGACATAGGGAAAGAAGGAAGGTGTTGGAAAAGAGCAAAAAAAAAAAAAGGTGGCAAGTGCTTAGAAGGCACCATTTACTTACTGTACAAACTTGCTACTTACTGTGCATGAAAAAAAGTATAATATGGGTAAAGCAAGGAAAACCTTGTAGAAACCATACATGTAGCACTCAGGGACTATGTAAGAAGACTAAAGATAGATGGAACATATTGAAGTTTTCTTTTAAGAAATGAAATTCTGTACCTATTTGGGGAGTTTTTTATTTTTTAAAAATTTCCCAACTTTATTGAGGGATGATTGACACAAATTATATATATTTATGTTGTACAGCCTGAATTCTTAAGGAGTACATGATTTAATACATGTACACCTTGTGAACGGAGAAGGCAATGGCACCCCACTCCAGTACTCTTGCCTGGAAAATCCTATGGACAGAGGACCCTGGTAGGCTGCAGTCCATGGGGTCGCTGAGGGTCGGACACGACTGAGTGGCTTCACTTTCACTTTTCACTTTCATGCATTGGAGAAGGAAATGGCAACCCACTCCAGTGTTCTTGCCTGGGGAATCCCAGGGACGGGGGAGCCTGGTGGGCTGCCGTCTATGGGGTCGCACAGAGTTGCACACGACTGAAGCGACGTAGCAGCAGCAGCAGCAGCATACCTTGTGAAATCAAGCTAATTAAGACATTCGTCACCTCAGTAGTTACTATTTTCCCCACCCAATGGTGTAAGAACACTTCAGATGCACTTCCTTAGCAAATTTCAAGTACACAGTATAGAATTTGTAATTATAATCACCACGCTGATCTGCAGAACTTACAAGAATCATCTTATAACTGGAAGTTTGTATGCTTTAACCAACACCTCACCTTTCCCCAGTTCTAAGCCCCTGGCAAACATTGTTCTACTCTCTAGTGGTATGAAGTCATACACAGAAAAATAGTGTATTATTTCACTTACCTGTGGAACCCAAAAAAAGTTTGAATGTATTTGAAGGGAAAAAAATACAATACCTATGATAGTATATGTTGATTGGGAGTATGTGCTATGGGAATGGCGGAGAATGTTGGAAAGAATAAGCAATTTGAAGCATGTGTACAACATGAAGACAAACAGATAGTAGTGTTCAAAAGTAGTATGCCCGTTTCTGTACCATATGAAGATGAAGAACACAATTACAGTCTTTAAAATTTTATATGAAAGAAAGCGAAAGTGTTAGTCGCTCAGTCGTGTCTGATTCTTTTTGACCCCCATGGACTGTAACCCTACAGGCTCCACTGTCCATGGGAGTCTCCAGGCAAGAATACTGGAGTGGGTTGCCATTCCATTCTCAAGGGGATCTTCCCAACCCAGGGATCAAANTATGAAAGAAAGCGAAAGTGTTAGTCGCTCAGTCGTGTCTGATTCTTTTTGACCCCCATAGACTGTAACCCTACAGGCTCCACTGTCCATGGGAGTCTCCAGGCAAGAATACTGGAGTGGGTTGCCATTCCATTCTCAAGGGGATCTTCCCAACCCAGGGATCAAACCGTGGTCTCCTGCATTGTAGGCAGATTCTTTACTGTCTAAGCCGTCAGGGAAGCCTCAATTTTATATAAATGATATCGAATATATGTTTATTTGAATCGCATTTGGGTCTAGATGTCATTGGCTTCCCAGGTGGCTCAGTGGGTAAAGAACCTGCCTGCAATGCAGGAGATGAAGAAGATATGGGTTCAGTTCCAGGGCTGAGAAGACCCCTGATGCCAGGCACAGCAACCCACTCCAATATTCTTGCCTGGAGAATCCCATGGACAGAGGAGCCTGGCAGGCTACAGTCCTTAAGTTGCAAAGTGTCAGACATGACTGAAGTGACTGAGTGCAACACAGCTAGATGTGATTACATCTGCATTCGATTTTTAGATCATTACAGGTTCTTCCATAATGCTCATCAATAAACTTCAAGGTCAACAATGAGTTAACTCAAAATGTGAAAAATACCTGGACTCAGGGAGAAATCCTTAAGAAAGTAAGGATGCCACACCCTAAAATCTGGCCATGTCACCATTTAATGACTTCATACCAAAGCCTTCTTAGGGTGTGAGGTCCCATCTAACAACTTAGGATCCAGACATAATATTGAAATTATAGTGTAGGTCATGCATCTATCTCAATTTGCCTATTGAGTGGCCTTCACTAAGCTTGTCTTTGTCTAATATACATTTGTTTAAAATCAGAATAATACAACAAACTTGAAAGCAATGTCAGAGACAGTAAGAAAGGCTATAGTTATCACCAAGCCCCATTATATGCTTCTCCACTCCCAAGAGTTTACAATAAAAAATAAGTTGTCATCAGATCAAAAACATTCACTATAGCCATAGGCAGACAGCTTTTCCTTTTTCCAGGTTCATCTTTATTTTCAACGACTAAATATGAACCACCAACATGAGAGAAGCACAACAACAAAGTAAAAGATGCCTAGAGCATTAAAATCCGTTTGTGAGAGATGTCTACAGAGAAGACCTCATGAAACCCAGCAACATAAAGACATCGTAGTCGGGACACAAGCACACTACCCGTGGCAGGGCCTTCCTCACTGAGCGCTGAGAACCCCACTCAGAAATCTGCTCACAGGTCACCGACAGTGGTCACTACGCTGGATTATTTTTTTGTTGGTTTCTTTCCCCTTTCATTCATGGACTCCATCTGCTCTGGCTCTTGATTTTTAGAGTCGAACTATTCATATATACACTTACTTTTGCCATGATTATTATAATATTCCTTTAGCAGTTCATATTTTCCATATTCAATTATATTTATTACCTTATGCCATGACAGCCTTATGATGTAAGGGAGTTATCCATTACACTGACTGCAAAAGAACACATCCAGATTGAGAGGAAAATAAATAAATATTGTGTATCATTAGCAGGAAGTGAAAAACGTTCAGGTTCTAAACACATTTCCAGCCAAATCATATTCAGCCAACAATTATTTATTTTTCTCTTGTCGGCTGCTCACCCCCTCCTATCATGGTCTCTGGCTTCATCTATCTTCTTCTTTCTCCTCCCTTAATGATATTCCGCTCTTAAGACTTAGATAGAAACACTATTTACCTCTTTAAGTTTATTCCTTCTTCAGCCAAATTCTCAAAAATGCCTGTGCTAGTCTTTCTTATTCAACCTTTTTGCTGCTTCTTTCAAACTCTTCCCTCTGATTTGACCAAATCAAACTGATTGAGTCTATTCTCAGGCAAAGTTTCTTACTTTAGGAATCTCTTCTTGACCTACTGTGTTCCCTTATGAATTCTGTATCCAGGTATTAATAGAATTCCTGTCACTTCCTTGGGGTTTATCATGCAGTTTAGTGTCAATGTGAGTATCTGTCAGAGAATGTGAAAAGCTGTGAGCCTGCTGAGACCTGCATTTAAAATATTATGTAATGCAGGTGACATTATGGGTGCACCTGACTGCCCAGCTCAGGCTATAATGTGGACAAAATGCCCACTTTCGGAGAAGTACCATGGACTAGAGGAGAAAGGCTTCAGAGTTAGTCTTACTTATTCTTGCAGAACCATTCATTTATTCATTCAATTTTTTTGGTTATATATTCTATGGGTTTTTAAAAATTTTATGTTAATTGGAATGTAATTGCTTAACAATGTTGTGATGGTTTCTTTTCTACAACAAAGTGAATCAGCTGTATGTATATATACATCCTCTCGCTCTTGAGTCTCCTTCCCATCCCTGCCCCATCCCACCCCTCTAGGTCATCAAAGTACTGAGCTGACCTTCCTATGATATACAGCAGGTTCCCATTAGCTATCTATTTGTCACATGGTAGTCTATATATCGGAGGAGGCAATGGCACCCCACTCCAGTACTCTTGCCTGGAAAATCCCATGGACGGAGGAGCCTGGTGGGCTGCAGTCCATGGGGTCGCTAAGAGTCGGACACGACTGAGCAACTTCATTTTCACTTTTCACTTTCATGCATTGGAGAGGGCAATGGCAAGCCCCGCCAGTGTTCTTGCCTGGAGAATCCCAGGGACGGGGGAGTCTGTCTATGGGGTTGCACAGAGTCAGATACGACTGAGGCGACTTAGCAGCAGCAGCAGCAGTCTATATATATCAGTGCCACTCTCTCAATCCATCCCCTAATTTATTTATTTGGGTTATTGTTTTTCAAGTTCTTCTCATCTTTTTCTTTTATCTACTAGAGTCTTAGACTTAGTACTTTGTAAAGTATTTCACTTAGGAAGGGCCTCTGTCCAAAAGGTAAACAAAAGTTTATGGTGCACTTTTATTCATGGGAGGTTGAAGTGAATGATATAAGAGGAAATAGCTTGCTGATATTTGGGTTCAGAGAATCTGACACAAATCAAGGTCAGTCTTTTACTTAGGTGTCGTTTCATGTGACTTCAAGCATACTGCTGCTGCTGTTGCTGGTAGTAGGTCGCTTCAGTGATGTCCGACTCTGTGCGACCCCATAGACGGCAGCCCACCAGGCTCCCCCGTCCCTGGGATTCTCCAAGCAAGAACACTGGAGTGGGTTTCAAGCATACTAAATCGAAACAAATTTAGCAAATACAAGTGAAAAACTAAAACAGCTATAATTATACAAAATGGATGCCACAACATTTATCTATGTAAATTGAAACTTGAGGGATTTTTTCAAAGACTCTTAAAAGATTTTTTTTAAATAAAATATATAATTATCACAAAGTTGGATTCTATTACACATTTAAAATGTATTTTAGAAGTGTGGGAAAGATCTGGCTTCTAGAGAAAGTCCTCTGACCTCACATCAAATCTGATAAAGACAAAGGAAGGAAAATCTACAGAACATAATTCCAAGAATTAAAAATAGTGTAGAGTTCTTGCCCCATTTCAACAGAGATAAACAATGCCCAAAATATCAGCATGAGCTTTCAGAATATCGTTATATTTGAATTTATTTATTAGCCTCCAAACATCCCAAAATAGCCATTTAAAATACCACCCCATTACTCATTTAGCTCAAAATTCTAGTGGGTGGTTCTTCTGGTCTAGTCAAAAGTTCCCGGTCTTGACTAGGTTAGTCCATACCTCTGTCTGTAGATGGCGAGTCCTGGGCCACACTCACATGCCTGTTAGATGTCTGGCCATCATTTGGATCAGTTAACATGAACTTATTCACATCGTAGCATTTTTTCCAAGAGCAACAAGAAAGGAAACTGCAAAACTTAGGTCTGAGTGTAGAAATGGCACAGTCTCACTATTGCCAGTTTCTGTTGGTTAAAACAATCAGAAGTGAAGTGAAGTGAAGTCACTTAGTCATGTCTGACTCTTTGCGACCCCGTGGACTGTAGCCCACCAGCTCCGCCGTCCATGGGATCCACCAGGCAAGAATACAATCAGAAGGCTTCCCTATATACAAGGAGTGAGGAAGCAGGTTTTGCCTCTTTGGGGAAGAGGTGTAAAGAACTGTGAAAGCCATTTCTTTGCAATCTACCACATAGGCAAGAGTAAAGTAATAGATGTTTGAAACAGTATCTTAGAGTCAAAAAGACAAAGCAAAAAAACGAACTTACAATTTCTTTTAAGATTTATAATAGCAGATAATTTGAAGGCTAAAGAATAGCTTAGCTATTACTATGGCTATTATGAAGCTGCTGCTGCTGCTAAGTCACTCAGTCGTGTCCGACTCTGTGTGACCCCATAGACGGCAGCCCACCAGGCTCCCCCATCCCTGGGATTCTCCAGGCAAGAACACTGGAGTGGGTTGCCATTTCCTTCTCCAATGCATGAAAGAGAAAAGTGAAAGTGAAGTCGCTCAGTCTGTCCGACTGTTAGCGACCCCATGGACTGCAGCCCACCAGGCTCCTCCGTCCATGGGATTTTCCAGGCAAGAGTACTGGGGTGGGGTGCCATTGCCTTCCC
>SJYX01024313.1:42746-63233 GCA_006410675.1 Oreotragus oreotragus | reverse complement strand
TTGCGACCCCGTGGACTGTAGCCCACCAGCTCCGCCGTCCATGGGATTTTTCAGGCAAGAGTACTGGGGTGGGGTGCCATTGCCTTCCCCGTTGCCTATAAAAATTCTTAATAAGTAAAGTAGTATTCCCTAATAATAAACTGAATTTTATCATCTGAAATACTACAGTAGAGTGGCACAATTCCTTCCATGGCCATACTGGAGAATGAGGGAAATTATTTGTTTATGTCCAGCATATACAACTGGAGAAGGCGATGGCACCCCCCTCCAGTACTTTTGCCTGGAAAATCCCATGGACGGAGGAGCCTGGTAGGGTGCAGTCCATGGGGTCGCTAAGAGTCAGACACAACTGAGCAACTTCACTTTCACTTTTCACTTTCATGCATTGGAAAAGAAAATGGCAACCCACTCCAGTGTTCTTGCCTGGAGAATCCCAGGGACAGGGGAGCCTGGTAGGCTGCCGTCTATGGGGTCGCACAGAGTTGGACACAACTGAAGTGACTTAGCAGCAGTAGCAGCAGCAGCATATACAATATTTTGTGACAGATGTCAAGTCTAAAATGGTAAATATAAATATTCCAAGTCTCTATCCTCAAAGACATACAGTCCAATGGGTGAACAGATGATAAACCAAAGAAATAAACACATATCTACTATCAGCGAAGACTGGTATGACGACAACAATGAGATTTTGGTGTAGAAAAGGAAACGAAGGGAATGATACCTGCTTTATATAAAGTACTCCAGATACCATCTCTGAGGAAATCACATGGTAGCCAAGGCTTAAATAAAGATTACTAATATTATAATTAATTCCACTTAAAAATACTATGTTCATTTGAATACTAGAGTTATAGATGGTCATAGAAATGATCAAATCAGGTCCTTTTAGATGAAAAACATTTAACAGAAGAAATAATTTGCTGAATTAAACTTATGAACTGAAAAAACTTCCTCAGTAGTTGAGAATGACTTGGGACCAGCCTCGTTCAGGATGTGTCTTTATAGCACTGTGCTCTCTTTCCCCTTATTCTTAAACACAATCCTGCAAAAAGCTTTGTTACCCACTATAAGTTCTATAAATCCAACCACAACAGTAAAGAACACTGATTTCAGGGACTTTGTGGCTGGTGTTCCTCTTGGGGCAAGTGCAAACTGATAGGGGAGTTGAAGGAAAGCATAGTAGTAAAAATCCTTCAGTATAGGAGACGTTTTGACCTGGATAAATCTAGCTCTGCAACTTAAAAGCTTCTTTCTGCCTCCAGTTTCAGAATCTGTGAAATGGGGATAAAAACATCAATACTTCTTTCATAGGACTGATGTGAGGATTGTGCTGTGATATGCTTAGTCACTCAGTTGTGTCAGACTCTTTGCGACCCCATGGATTGCAGCCTGCAAGGCTCCTCTGTCCATGGGGATTCTCCAGGCAAGCATACTGGAGTGGGTTGCTATGCCCTCCTCCAGGGGATCTTCCCAACCCAGGGATCAAACCCAGGTCTCCTGAACTGCAGGTGCCACAGTCGGATTCTTTACCAACTGAACCACCAGGGAATCCCAGTGTGAGAATTGAGTTAAGAACTGCAAAGCATTCAGAGCAGTGCATGACACTCAGTACACCTGGATGTGTCATCGATTTTTAGTCCTATGTGTAATCATGAAGCTCAAGGTTAGACCCTAAGCAACAAATAGCTGAGAAAAGAAGAGAAGATAAAGGCAAAGGAGAAAAGGAAAGATACCCATTTGAATGCAGAGATCCAGTGAATAGCAAGGAAAGATAAAAAGGCCTTCCTCAGTTATCAGTGCAAAGAAATACAGGAAAACAATAGAATGGGGAAGGCTAGAGATATCTTCAAGAAAATTAGAGATAACAAGGGAACATTGCATGCAAAGACAGGCACAATAAAGGACAGAAATGGTATGGACCTAACAGAAGCAGAAGATATTAAGTAGAGGTGGCAAGAATACACAGGAGAACCTTACAAAAAAGATCTTCATGACCCAGATAACCATGAGGTGCGGTCACCCACCTAGTGCCAGACATCCTATAATATGAAGTTAAGTGGGCCTTAGGAAGCATCACTATGAACAAAGCTAGTGGAAGTGATGGGATTCCAGTTGAGCAATTTCAAGTCCTAAAAGATGATGCTATGAAAGTGCTGCACTCAATATGCCAGGAAATCTGGAAAACTCAACAGTGACCACAGGACTGGAAAAGGTCAGTTTTCATTCCAATCCCAAAGAAAGGCAATGCCAAAGAATGTTGAAATTACCACACAATTGCACTCATCTCACACACTAGTAAAGTAATGCTCAAAATTCTCCAAGCCAGGCTTCAACAGCACATGAACCGTGAACTTCCAGATGTTCAAGCTAGATTTAGAAAAGGCAGAAGAAACAGAGATCAAATTGCCAACATCTGTTGGATCATCAAAAAAGCAAGAGAGTTACAGAGAAACATCTGCTTCTGCTTTATTGACTACACCAAAGCCTTTGACTGTGTGGATCACAACAAACTGCAGAAAATTCTTCAAGAGATAGGAATACCAGACCACCTGACCTGCCTGCTGAGAAATCTGTTTATGCAGGTCAAAAAGCAACATATAGAACCAGACATGGAACAACAGACTGGTTCCTAATTGGGAAAAGAGTATGTCAAGGCTGTATATTGTCACTGCTTATTTAAATTATATGCAGAGTACATTATGCGAAATCTTGTTCTGGATGAAGCACAAGCTGGAATCAAGATTGTCGGGAGAAATATCAATGACCTCAGATATGAAGATGACACCACCCTTATGGCAGAAAGTAAAGAGGAAGTAAAGTGCCTCTTGATGAAAGTGAAAGAGGAGAGTGAAAAAGCTGGCTTAAAACTCAACATTCAAAAAACTAAGTTCATGTCATCTGGTCCCATCCCTCCCTGGTAAATGAATGGAGAAACAATGGGAAAAGTGACAGACCTGGTTTTCTTGGGCTCCAAAATCACTGCAGATGGTGACTGCAACCATGAAATTAAAAGACACTTACTCCTTGGAAGAAAAGTAATGACCAACCTAGACAGCATATTAAAAAGCAAAGACATTACTTTGCCAACAAAGGTCCATCTAGTCAAAGCTACGGTTTTTCTAGTAGTCAGGTATGGATGAGAGAGGTGGACTGTTAATAAAAATAGTTGAGCACCAAAGAACTGTTGCTTTTGAACTGTGGTGTTGGAGAAGACTCTTGGGAGTCCCTTGGACTNAAAAGCAGAGACATTACTTTGCCAACAAAGGTCCGTCTAGTCAAAGCTATGGTTGTTCGAGTAGTCATGTATGGATGTGAGAGTAGGACTATAAAGAAAGTTGAGCACCAAAGAACTGTTGCTTTTGAACTGTGGTGTTGGAGAAGACTCTTGGGAGTCCCTTGGACTGCAAGGAGATTCAACCAGTCCATCCGAAAGGAAATCAGTCCTGAATATTCATTGGAATGACTGATTTGAAGCTGAAACTCCAAAACTTTGACCACCTGATGGGAAGAATTGACTCACTGGAAAAGACCCTGATTCTGGGAAAGACTGAAGGCAGGAGGAGAGGGGGACAACAGCGGATGAGATGGTTGGATGGCGTCACCAACTCAATGGATATGAGTTTGAGGAAGCTCCGGGAGTTGGTGATGGACAGGGAAGCCCGGTGTGCTGCAGTCTATGGGGTCACAAAGAGTCAGACACGACTGAGCAACTGAACTGACCTAACTGAATGTTAGACTCCAGCAATGTTTTCATAACAGTCCACTTTGGAAAAAAGAAATAAATCAGCTAACGGAGGGATTAGAATTGAGAAAGTTTGACATCTCAAAAAATATACTCCAGTACTTTGGCCACCTCATGTGAAGAGTTGACTCATTGGAAAAGACTCTGATGCTGGGAGGGATTGGGGGCAGGAGGAGAAGGGGACGACCGAGGATGAGATGGCTGGATGGCATCACGGACTCGATGGACATGAGTCTGAGTGAACTCCGGGAGATGGTGATGGACAGGGAGGCCTGGCGTGCAAAGGGGTCGCAAAGAGTCGGACACGACTGAGCGACTGAACTGAACTGAACTGACCAATAAATAAACTTAAAAATTAATATCAAATATATTTATGTTTAATAAGTCCCACGTTGAAATTTCAGGATTTGGAGGCATGACTGATGTTAATGAGGATGTTTCCCTTATTTTCTTTTCTCCAGTGTTCACCCTGTTTACTCCTCAGAAGCCTGCCGGACATTTAGTGTCGGGAGAATAATTATATAGAAAACTACCAAAGGATCATTGTTCCTAGGCTCTGTAAGACTGATTGACACCTGTCATTAATTCACATCCTGATCCCCACGAGGACATTTTGCAACCATATGGCATGGGGGTGGATGAAATTTCAGGATTTGGAGGCATGACTGATGTTAATGAGGATGTTTCCCTTATTTTCTTTTCTCCAGTGTCCACCCTGTTTACTCCTCTGAAGCCTGCCGGGCATTTAGTGTAGGGAGAATAATTATGTAGAAAACTACCAAAGGATCATTGTTCCTAGGCTCTGTAAGACTGAATGATTGACACCTGTCATTAATTCACATCCTGATCCCCATGAGGACATTTTGGCAACCATATGGCATGGGGGTGGAGTTCAATGTAGGTCTGTCCCTGACCAATACACACACACACACACACACACACTCAGAAGCTACAAATGCTTGTCTTGCATGTGAATGTCTGGGAGCTGTCAGAAGTACACACTTAGATACTACAGTATTTTACACTTATGATAATATGTCACAGGGTTAACATAAGGAGTCAGCAAGTGTCATTCATTCTTGACTTTGGTAACAGCTTCTATCATCCCAAACACACATCTTGTCACTTTCCATGTTGCCACCTGACCGTAACACTCCAAATTATCATATAATTCCTCTTCAAGAGTCCCCAACATTCCTTCATTTCTGACTTGTGCAGTCCACGTCTGGTTAATCATAACATATATCTTCAAGAGCCTCCAGTCAATTTTGATTACCATCTGCTGCATATTTGAAAGTCATTCCTGTAATGGAGTGGCCAGACTGACATGTGTTATACCCAAACCTTCATGTTAAAGTGAGGAAGCTAGTTTTGATAAACTTAATTCAGAAGAATTCTTTTAAAGGGAGATTAACCTTCGCTACATATATGCATCATTTTAATTAGTTTATCCCTTTGTTCTTTTTATTAGTTTTTATTCCTTCTTAGAACTTTTATGTCAATTATGTTTTTTAATAAAATTTCTGGAGAGAAAGATAAGATATACAGAGGCAGAATGATGGTGCTCTGTTACCACTGGGAAGTCACTGAAACACTAGAGCAATCTAGCTTGAAAGGAGAGAATTTGAATGTTTGAAGAAAATACCGAGACTTTCTGAATTTACCTATATCATCCTGAAAGGGAATTAAAAAAAAAAAAACTCATAGTCTTTTCATTAGTAGTTAGTTCATATGGTACTGGCTTGGGTGGATGAGATACAATTTCTATCCAAATTATTCTCATCTTAAACATTTCTTACAGGATGAAGGGTTAGTTTTGACAAACTTAACTGTTTATATACATATATACAACTATATATACTAACTATAAGGTAAAATATATATTATATATAGTAACTATACATATATATATATACTAACTATAATATACATGTACTAACTATAATATACATGTACTAACTATAATATATATGGTAAAATAATTAATTGTTATCACAGTTATTTATGCAGTTTGTCCAAGTCACTGTCATCCTGGTCATCAGCATCCTNGCTAAAGTTCCAATACTTTGGCCACCTGATGCAAAGAACCAACTCATTAGAAAAGACCCTGATGCTGGGAAAGATTGAAGGCAAGAGAAGATGAGGGCAACAGAAGATGAGATGGTTGGATGGCATCAATGACTCAATGGACGTGAGTTTGAGCAAACTCAGGGAGACAGTGAAGGACAGGGAAGCCTGGAGTGCTATAGGCCATGGGGTCGCCAAGAGTCAGACACAACTTAGTGACTGAACAACAACAGCATATATATACATTTTGTAAACTTAACTCCTTTTTCTCCCGAAACGAGAAGATTCTGCTTTATAGAAGCTAGAGGGCAGGGGCAGGACCCAGCCCATGGAAAGGAACGCCCTCGGGAACGGGGCAGCTACCACGGCTGGATGAGCAGCGGGGTCTGCCGGGAAACGAACAACCTGATTATCTGCAGCCACCCTACCTGATTTCAGTTAGTTTCCTACCTCCAGGGAATGGAAAGGTACCAGGGCTGTGGGCGGCCACTGAAGCCAGGGTCCAGCAGTCCTGGGCGCACTGGTGGAGGATGACCTCTGCCTTCTGAATTGTGGGAAAGCTCAGGGACGCAGTGACTCCCACCTTAACACAATGAGGGATGAGTCTGCTGCTTCCTGTTTCGCCCTGTCACTCTACATGAGGACATTACGAATTTTCGATTCTGAGGAAGAACTCTTCAAAAAAAAAAAAAAAAAGAATAACATTTGGAAGATACATTGACAGGAACCAGATTCAAGGAAGAAAAGCATGTTCGTGAAATGAAAACAAGTAAGCGAGAGCTATCATGCACATCGATAAAATAATCTGAAAAGCACAATGGAATAAAATAAAGACAACCAGATGTTTAGAAGCACCGAGTGAATGCATGCCATGTAAATAAGCAGAACTCCTCCATCCAAGGATATTTAGAAACTCAGCAAGTGAAGAACCATTTAAATCCACCTCCATCAAACTGGGAGGTGAGAAAACTGGAGCTATAAGCCAGAGACCCATGGTTTAGCACAACAGTTGGAACTTACGAGGAAGAAACGTAGCAATACTACAAGTGAACTACCAAATTCCAAAGCCATCGGTCTCAGAAAGAAGATGGAACCAAAGACGTGGCTTCAAAGAGCAAATTTTTCACCTCAGAGTGAGCTGGATTCACCTGGGAACAAGGAGAGATGACTAACTGATATCAGGACTTAAGCGCAGCCTGAACCATTAACAACACTGAAAACACCAACCGCAATCGGGAGAACCTTCAGCCCAAGAGAAGGCACTGAAGTCACTGGGACGCAATGCTCAGAAAACAATCCTCTCTCACTCAGGGGCAGAGCACTTGGTAATAAGGATGACAGCTTCGCCTTTCCCAGGAGATACAAAGGTTTTATCTGAGGCAGCAATTCTCCAATCAAGGAAAGATAATGAAAGAGTTGCTCCTAATGACCAGCACAAACTTGCAGGAATACGACTCCTAGGGCAAAAATTCCACGGGAGCTAATTCATGGGCATTATTACCACGTCGTCCTAAACCGAGTGAGGCGAGGCTTTAGGGAGACTAGGAGCAAGACTTCTGGGGTCAACAAAACCAAAACTGACTTTGTAAGAATTAGTTCTGAAGACATTTATATACGATTCATATCGGATTCAATTCTGGAGATTCATATCTGCAAGATCTTCCCTACTTTCTCTCTAAGAAATATGTACAACAAAGTGGACTTGGACTAAAAATGTGTTGAAATCTTTAGCTTTCAGTACAGATTTTATATTTTTATTATATATTTTAAGGTACAATAGGTACAAATATATTATCCCTTGAAAAACTACCTTTACCTTATACTATTCTTTCCTTCCAATCTGATGCCTTGATAGGTTATTTCCAGCTATAACATCTGTGCCCAAGAGTCGTATGCTACCAGCCACCCAAAATTAACTCTCCTCTGTGACTGACCTTGCAACAAGATTCACTTAAGGGACAATCCCTCTTCACGGACAAATCACTGTCTATCTGCTGTCTCTTATACACATCTAGATGTGTATAAGAGACAGGAATAATGGTGCTCTGTTACCACTGGGAAGTCACTGAAACACTAGAGCAATCTAGCTTGAAAGGAGAAAATTTGAATGTTTGAAGAAAATACTGAAACTTTCTGAATTTACCTATATCATCCTGAAAGGGAATTAAAAAAAAAAAAAACTCATAGTCTTTTCATTAGTAGTTAGTTCATATGGTACTGGCTTGGGTGGATGAGATACAATTTCTATCCAAATTATTCTCATCTTAAACATTTCTTACAGGATGAAGGGTTAGTTTTGACAAACTTAACTGTTTATATACATATATACAACTATATATACTAACTATAAGGTAAAATATATATTATATATAGTAACTATACATATATATATATACTAACTATAATATACGTGTACTAACTATAATATATATGGTAAAATAATTAATTGTTATCACAGTTATTTATGCAGTTTGTCCAAGTCACTGTCATCCTGGTCATCAGCATCCTCATCAGCATCAGCCTGGGATAAAGAGAAGGCACTCAAGCTTTCGCTCTTGTGATCACTGTCTTAGTCTGTTTGGCTGCTTGGACAAATTATCACAGGCTGGATAGCTTATAAACAGTGGAGGTTTATTCCTCACAGATTTGGAGGCAGAAAGTCCAAGATCAAAGTGCCTTCACAGTCAGTTAAGGCCCTTTTCAGGGTCACAGTTTTCTCATGTATGCACTCACGTGGCAGAAGAGGTTAGGGAGCTCTGTGGGATTCTCTTCCATCAGACCACTAATCTCATTCACGAGCATCATCCTCATAACCCAGGTACCTTCCCCAAACCTCACTTTCTAAAAACATCACATGGGGCAGTAGGATTTCAACATATGACTTTTGGGGGACACAAACATTCAGCCATAGCAATCATCCTCCAAGTTTTATTCAGATACTACTATTTATGAAGCATTGTTATAAATCCAAGGGATCATATAGAAGTGTATACAATAATTTCTGTCCTTAATGAATTCCTGACTCTAACTTGAAGTAAGGAATCGGATCAAACAAATCAATACTGACAGCACCCAAGCTGCCTACAGGCCCTTCAAACAATAAACATCTTCACAGAACAGGAACCTCCTCTAGCAACTCAATGTAATGGGCTTTGAAGATTTTGTTTTGGGGTCTCTCATTCTCTTCATGATTCATCAATATGAATTTAATATCTACCATATGCCAGACTGTGCAGAGTTCCAGTCCTTCCCACCTCTGATCGAAACTTTCCTGGGTATGGAGTAGTTCAGAGCCTTGGGCAGCCTGAATTCAACTAATGAACTGAGAATTAACATAGTTCACACTCCGTAATGAAGTGGCAACTCCAAGTTATATTTATACAACTAGTGGGGTGGGGAAGTGGCTTATAGGGGCTGTCAAGGACTCTCATTTTCCAAGAAGTCCAAAGCTCCAAGAACAGTTCATCTCAAACAAAAACTTCCTCCTTCATTTCAGCAGACATTCCCATCCATAAACGTAGAATTTAGTAAGAGTAGGTACACATGTACACCCATGGTTGATTCATGTCAATGTATGACAAAAACCACTGCAGTATTGTAAAGTAATTAACCTCCAATTAAAATAAATAAATTTAAAAAAAAGAGTAGGGATAGAATGGAATTTTTACAAACCTCTTTCTTTGATGAGATTTCCAGTTTCCTTTCCTGATGTCTCTTGAAAAGCAGCTCCTCCAAGTCTTAAAAGTAGGAGTTGTATGTTCGAGGGATAAACTAACAATTTAGAACTTCCATTGTTTTATACAAATAATAATGATTTGCTGTCTCAATTCTTACTTGAAGTGGAGAAACAGATTGTTGGCCTGTGCCCAGTTCCTATGGCCTTGTGCCTGCTGATAAGAGTGTGTTATAAACTTTCCAATTGTTCTTCTCTGCCAGGGTGGAAAGCTGAGGTCCAGTTCACTGAAAAATGTAGGTGAATTCAGTTGAAAATACGAGGGCATTTAAGCTTAATTTTGGTGATCGTAAAAGGAAAGATTCAATAATGGTGTCCTATATTTTAAATATTTTAAATTCTCTTGTCTTTGCAGAGAGAGGGGATAACTCAAGAGCTAGGATTTTCACTATGCATTTAAATGTGTATGTAGCTATGAGCAAAATATTGGAACAAAATTTATGTTATCACTATTCATGGTTGAGGGATCACTGTGAGTAGCATTCTAAAATCAACTATTTTGGGGAGGGTTGAGGGCTGCATGTTAAAAATAAGTGAATATGTAAATGTTGGACAAGTAATATTAAAAGAGCAAAGAAGAAGCAGGCTTTTACAGAAATGTGATGCTTTGCCAGTTTGTCTAACCACAAACCACAAATCATTAAGATTATTTAAAATAAGCTTTATAAATGGAGGCTTGGTTTCCAAAGTGTTTTGTTTTGAATTTATTATAATTAATTTCATTTTGTCATTTGTATGACACATTTTCCCAAAGGATATCAAGATACTTAACAAAAGCTAGTAGTGATGGAAAAATAGCATGATAATTGGTGTTAAATGGATCATTTGTTAAAGTGTTTTACTACACTAGTTCATCTCTCCAGGTTCATTCTCTTTTTTCTTGCTCCCAAATGATGCCAATTATCTAAAATCCTGAATAATAATTTATTAACCTTCACTGTCACCTTATTAACTTGGTTCTTCCATTCTCTTTGCAAACCATGCATCTCACTATTATCTTACATTCAGCAATACTTTTAATTATCAAATAATTATAGGCTGTAAAAATACCTATCAGTGTCCATTATTAACATAAAATCTAAATGCAATTTTGTTTTCTGTAGATCCTTTTAACATAAATTTGTTTTCTATCCACTTTTTGGCCTTTGAGAGGGATAAATATTTTTCTCCTTTGCACTAATAATAGATTATTTTCTGGAATCAGATGGTTTTTCTACGATATTTGGGACACAGGTCAGGGTCTTACTTTGTGTAAACTGGCCTCATTTCTGCTATTCCCCCTACAGTTTGGCTTTATCTATATAAAAAATATTCTGTATTCTTAAAATATCTTCTTTTCTAAGTCTGTTATACAAAATATATTTAATTCTCCTTATAGACTTATTGTCTATTGTAGAGCTTTGCTTCAAGCAGACACAGTAAGATAATAAAAAAAATTTGAAAATAAGTGATTTTCTACTAACTAAGCACATTTTATACTAACTGGAGAGTGGAAGAAAAATAAACACATAGACAAAATAAAATATGAATATTGTAGTTATTCTTCTGTATATGAAGTTGACCTATGGAAATGTAACCTCATTGATTTTCTGGAATAAACACCCACCCAGCCAATGTAAAGTGGGCTCTTTGCCATTTCAACATTTAAAATCTATAGAGAGAACAAATGTTTTCCTTGAGTTTCTGGGTGGTTTGCTGATGTCTAGGTCACAGGTCATCTATGTACGAAATGCCATGCACTTTAAAATTATCTAGCAGAACTGATTCCAGATATTCAGCCCCACTGTCTCCACAGGTTCACGGTATACATCACAAACAAGTGTCTTGGTTTGGATTTGAAAGATACTTTGGACATGAGTTTGAGCAGGGGTTGAAAATAAGTGCAGTCCATGGGGCTGCAAAGAGTTGGACACAACTGAGCAACTAAACTGTATGATACAGTCACAAGGTAAGTGATTCCAAACTCACAGTCCTTAAGAATAAGATTCCTAGGCAGAATAATGTCATACCTCACTGTCCTGGAAAATCATAAGCAAATGGAAAACATACTTATCTCCACTTTCACTTCAGCTACTGTTTTTTTCAGATACTCATGAACACACTTTAAAGGAGGCTAGAATTCTGTTAAGCCACCACCATAAGCTTTGGTTGCCAATATAGGTCTAGTCAAGACACCAGGGCATGTGGTGAGCATGTTAGCATTGGCTGTGTGTTGGTACTATCTTCTGGTGAATGTCTGAGGAAGGTTCCAGTTGGGAGGAGTTCTCATTATACAGATAAGGAAAGAAACATTATGAGAGGACATGATGGAGTTGAGATTTTAATCCAGATTTATGGGGCTCCAAAAGAAAGCCTATTACTCCTATACTTTAATGCACCTATATTAATTTCCTAGGGTGGTTGTGATGGAATACTAAAACCTATGTATTTTAAAACAACAGCAAAAATATTGTTCTACAATTCTGTAAGCTAAAAGTCTGAAATCAAGGTACTAGTTGGGTCATGCTTTCTCTGAAAAACTAGAGGGGAGAATTCTTCCTTACTTCTTGTAGCTTTTGGTTTTTATCAGCAATCTTTACACTTCCTTAGCTTGTAGATACAGAACTGGAATCTCAGCTTCAGTTGTTGCATGGCTGTCGTTCCCTGTGTCTCTTCTTACAAGGACACCAGTCATATTGGATTAAGGTTTCACTTTATTCTAAGATGACCTCAATTTAATACTATGATGCTCTGTCCAAGTAAGTCACAATTGTGAGGTACTAGGGTTTAGGAGAAAGGAGCAATGACCCCACAAGAGACTGACCCAGACTTGCCTATGAGTGTCCAGGAGTCTCTGGCAGAGGTGTGGCTCGGCAGTGGCCTACTGCAGGGTTGGAGGCACTGAGTGCATCAGTGCCTTCATGGGACCTTTTGAAGGGGGTTACCATTATCTTCACTCACCTCCACCACAGTTTGTGCTCAGGTCAAACAACAGGGAGGGAACACAGCCCCACCCATCAACAGAAAATTGGATTAAAGATTTACTGAGCATGGCCCTGCCCGTCAGAACAAGACCCAGTTTATCCCTCAGTCAGTCTCTCTCATTAGGAAGCTTCCTTAAGCCTCTTATCCTTCTCTATCAGAGGGCAGGCAGAATGAAAACCTCAGTCACAGAAAACTAACCTATTTGATCTCACGGACCACAGCCTGTCTAACTCAATGAAACTACGAGCCGTGCCATGTAGAGCCATACAAGGCGGATCGGTCATGGTGGAGAGTCCTGACAAAACGTGGTCCACTGGAGAAGGGAATGGCAAACCACTTCAGTTTCTTGCCTTGCAGACCCCACAAACAGTATGAAAAGGCAAAAAGATAGGACAATGAAAGATGAATTCCCCAGGATGGCAGGTGCTCAATATGCTACTGGAGAACAGTGGAGAAACATCTCCAGTAAGAATGACAAGATGGAACCAAAGCAAAAACAACACCCAGTTGTGGATGTGACTGGTGATGGAAGTAAAGTTCGATGCTGTAAAGAGCAATATGTCATAGGAACCTGGAATGATAGGTCTATGAATCAAGGCAAATTGGAAGTGATCAAACAGGAGATGGCAAGAGTTAACATTGACATTTTAGGAATCAGCCAACTAAGATGGACTGGAATGGGTGAATTTAACTCAGATGACCTTTATATCTACTACTGTGGGCAAGAATCCCATAGAAGAAGTGGAGTAGCCATCATAGTCAACAAGAGTCTGAAATGCAATACTTGGATGCAATCTCAAAAGTGACAGAATGATCTCTGTTCATTCCCAAGGCAAACCATTCAATATCAGAGTAGTCCAAGTCTGTGCCCTGACCAGGGATGCTGAAGAAGCTGAAGTTGGATGGTTCCATGAAGACCTACAAGCCCTTTTAGAACTAGCATTAAAAAAAGATGTCCTTTTCATTATAGGGGACTGGAATGCAAAAGTAGGAAGTCAAGAGATACCTGGAGTAACAGGAATTTGGTCTTGGAGTACAAAATGAAGCAGGTCAAAGGCTAACAGAGTTTGCCCAGAGAACACACTGGTCATAGCAAACACTCTCTTGCAACAACACAAGAGAAGACTCTACACATGAGCAACACCAGATGGTCAATACTGAAATCAGATTGATTATATTATTTGCAGCCAAAGATGGAGAAGCTCTAAACAGTCAGCAAAAACAAGACCAGGAGCTGACTGTGGTTCAGATCATGAACTCCTTATTGCCAAATTCAGACTTACATTGAAGAAAGTAGGGAAAATCAGTAGACCACTCAGATATGACCTAAATCAAATCCCTTACGATTATAGAAGTGAGAAATAGATTCAAGGGATTAGATCTGATAGATAGAGTGCCTGAAGAACTGTGGACAGAGGTTCATGACATTGTACAAGAGGCAGGAATCAAGACCATCTCCAAGTAAAAGAAATGCAGAAAGGCAAAATGGTTGTCCGAAGAGGTCTTACAAATAGCTGAGAAAATAAAAGATGCAAAAGGCAAAGGAGAAAAGGAAAGATATACCCATTTGAATGCAAAGTTCCAAAGAATAGCAAGGAGAGATAACAAAGCCTTCTTTAGTGATCAAAGCAAAGAAATAGAAGAAAACAATAGAATTGGAAAGACTAGAGATCTCTCCAAGAAAATTAGAGATAACAAGGGAACATTTCATGAAAAGATGGGCACAATAAAGGACAGAAATGGTATGGACCTAACAGAAGCAGAAGATATTAAACAGTGGTGGCAAGAATACACAGAGCAAATATACAAAAAAGATCTTTATGACCCAGATAACCATGATGGTGTGATCACTCACCTAGAATCAGACATCCTGGAATGTGAAGTCAGGTGGGCCTTAGGAAGCATGACTATGAACAAAGCTAGTGGAAGTGATGGGATTCCAGTTGAGCTATTTCAAATCCTAAAAGATGATGCTATGAAAGTGCTGCACTAAATATGCCAGTAAATCTGGAAAATTCAGCAGTGACCACAGAAACAGGAAAGGTCAATTTTCATTTCATTCCAATCTCAAAGAAATGCAATGCCAAAGAATGTCCAAACTACCACACAATTGCATTCATCTCACACTCCAGCAAAGTAATGCTCAAAGTTCTCCGATCCAGGTTTCAGCAATACATGAACTGTGAACTTCCAGATGTTCAAGCTGGAATTAGAAAAGGCAGGGGAAGCAGAGATCAAATTCCCAACATCTGCTGGATCATCGATGAAGCGAGAGAGTTCCAAAAACACATCTACTTCTGTTTTATTGACTATGCCAAAGCCTTTAACTGTGTGAATCACAACAAACTGTGGAAAATTCTTAAAGAGGTCGGAATACAAGACCACTTGACCTGCCCTCCTGAGAAACCTGTATTCAGGTCAAGAAGCAACAGTTAGAACTGGACATGGAACAACAACAGACTGGCTCCAAATCAGGGAAGGAGTAAGTCAAGGCTGTATATTGTCACCCTGTTTATTTAACTTACACACAGAGTACATCATGAGAAATGCTGGGCTGGATGAAGCACAAGCTGGAATCAAGATTGCCTTTGGCATTGCCTTTCTTTGGGATTGGAATGAAGACAGACCTTTTCTAGTCCTGTGGCCACTGCTGAATTTGCCAGATTTGCTGGTGTGTTGAGTACAGCACTTGCACAGCATCATCTTTTAGGATTTGAAACAGCTCAACTGGAATTCCATCACCTCCACTAGCTTTGTTCGTAGTGATGCTTCCTAAGGCCCACTTGACTTCGCATTCCAGGATGTCTGACTCTAGGTGAGTGATCATAACATCATGCTTATCTGGGTTGTGAAGATATTTTTTGTATAGTTCTTCTGGAACTCCACATACTAAGATGAGTGCATGCCTTTGTAATATGTTTAAAAACACGTGCCAAAGAAAGGGGATCTGTGACGACACATACACATTGGTTAAAGATTAAGAACTTAACTGCCATTTCAGCCTCTGTACCAAATTATAGGCCTGCTTCTGCCTGTCTCTGGCTTCCCAGGTGGCCCTAGTGGTAAAGAAGCCTCCTGCCAATGCAAGAGACATAAGAGACACAGGTTTGATTCCTGGGTTGGGAAGATCCCCTGGAGGAAGGCATGGCAGCCCACTTATATTCTTGTCTGTAGAATTTCAGGGACAGAGAGAGGGGCCTGGCTGGCTACAGTCCAGAGGGTGTTGGACACAACTGAAGCAAATTAGCACACATGCCTGTCTCAGGATATGTTCTTTAAAACAAATGGCATCCCTGTAATGATGTTAGTGAGAGACATTTTGTCTATCTTCCTAATTTGTCAATTTTTTCATAAAAAATGTGCTCATTTATCTACAATAAATACAAAACAGAAGAGACTAGCTAAGACAACCATCTGAGTAGGCTGTGCTTCCCAGGGAAGAAGAATGTTCTATTGATCCTGGAGCCTCATTTGCAACACTTTCATGTGCTTATTGATTGCTAACCGCACACCACCTGCTAAAATGATTACAAATCACATGAAAGTTATTTGAAATCTATTTAAACAATACAGTGAACTGCATATACTACAGTCATTACCAATTGAAGAACAATTTGCTTTTGTTTAAATTTAACACACAAATATGACATCATTCCACAATCCTGCCTTCCACTTAAAATGCAATTCACTGAAGTCACAGAAATTTACAATAAATTGTTACAGGGTTACCTTAAATTTCTTTTTAGTATTTCAATCAGAAAAACAAGAAAGTCCTCCATTTGAAATTGTGCGCTCAGTTGCTCAGTTGTGTCCGACTCTTTGTGACCCCATGGGCTATAGCGTGCCAGGCCCCTCTGTCCATGTGCTTCTTCAGGTAAGAATACTGGAGGTTGTTGTCCAAGGATGGAACCTGTATCTCCTGCATCTCTTGTACCTCCTGCAAGGTGGATTCTTTCCTACAGTGCCACCTGGGAAGCAGCAAAAGATAAGTGAGTAACCCTGGAAATGATAGCAGTGAAACAATTCTCTACAATGCCAGTTTGTTCATAGCTAAACTGTATCCTTTATCTACCTTCAAAAAATATTTTCTGTCTCCAGGTCTTCTTCAAAAATATTCATTTTAATGGATTACTATATATTTGCATAAAATACTTAAGTGGTTCTCAAGTCATGAAAGTGTGGTTTGTTTTTACAGTATTATTCCTATTGTAAGATTTTGCTGAAAGCTTTTGTACACCCATTTTCCTCTGTACATCCAATTACATCCTCAGAATAGATTTTTGGAAATAGACCCATTGCATCAAAATGAAGACATATCTTACAGTTAATGTTATGTGTTATACGTGATTTATTGAGCCCTCATCAACACGGGGTATATGTAAAGTTTTTTCCCTCTTTTCTTTCTACAATTTTTTCTGACTTCCTATTTTTTTTTAAATGTCATCTCAGTGTAATGAGTTGTATTATTAGACGGTGTGACTGTCTGTGTATTATGCTTTTCTATTTGTTTTCTTTTATGGCGAGTTAGTATAACTTTGTAATACTTGGGTTTTAAGGGGTTTGCCCATTTGACTTGTAACAGATTTTTGATGCTGTTGTTCGGTCCCTCAGTCATGTCTGACTCTGCAACCCCATGGACTGCAGCACACCAGGCTTCCCTGTCCTTCACTATCTCCTGGAGTTTGCTAAAACTCATGTTGATTGAATCTGTGATGCCAGGTAGCCATCTCATCCTCTGTCATCCCGTTCTCCTCCTGCCCTCAATCTTTCCCAGCATTAGAGTCTTCTCTAAAGAGCTGGCTCTTCACATCAGGTTGCCAAAGTTTTGGAGTTTCAGCTTCAGCATCAGTCCTTCCAGGGAATATTCAGGGTCAATTTCCTTTAGAATTGATTGGTTTGATCTCCTTGTTGTCCAAAGTTTACCATACATATAGTAGATACTCCTCATTTTTACTTACTGTTGACATTTGGGATAATGTTTTAGTTTAAAAATGGAGACTGTTGAAACAAACTAGGAAATAGGGTATGGACCAACTTACTTAGACCTTTTTGAATTTTGCAACACGCTTGTGCACCAGATATAAGAAGAGGTAAGCATAGCTATAGGAGCTTTCTAGGTGGTGCTACTGGTAAAGAACCCACCTGCCAATGGAGGGAACATAAGAGATGAGGGTTTGATCCCTGGGTCAGGAAGATCCCCTGGAGGAGGGCATAACCGTCCACTTCAGTATTCTTGCCTGGAGAATCCAATGGACAGAGGTGCCTGACAGCCTACAGTCCATAGAGTCACAAAGAGTCGGACACAACTGAAGCAACTTAGCACACACACAAGGATTTGTTCAGCTGCCCAGTCGTGTCCAGCTCTTTGAGATCCCATGGACTGCAGCATGCCAGACTTCCCTGTCCTTCATCTCCTGGAGCTTGCTCAAACTCATGTTCATTGACTCGCTAATGCCATCCAACCATCTCATTCTCTGTCATCCCCTTTTCCTCCTGCCTTTAATCTTTCCCAGCATCAGCATCTTTTCTAAGAAGTCAGCTCTTCGCATCAGGTGGCCAAAGAATTGGAGATTCAGTGTCAGAATCAGTCCTTCCAATGAACATTCAGGATTGATTTTCTTAAGGATTGACTGGTTTGTTCTCCTTGCTGTCCAAGGGACTCTCAAGAGTCTTCTCTAACACCACAGTTCAAAAGCATCAATTCTTTGATGTTCTGCCTTCCTTATGGTTTAGCTCTCACATCCATATATGACTACTGGAAAAACCATAGCTTTGACTATAGTGATCTTTGTTGGCAAAGTGATGTCTCTGCTTTCTAATATGCTGTCTAGGTTTGTCATAGCTTTTCTTCCAAAGAGCAAGGGTCTTTTAATTTCATGGCTGCAGTCACCATCTGCAGTGATTCTGGAGCCCAAGAAAATAATGTCTGTTACTCTTTCCATTGTTTCCCTGTCTATTTGCCATAAAGTGATAGGACTGGATGCCATGATCTTTGTTTTTTGAATGTTGAATTTTAAGCCAGCTTTTTCACTCTCTTCCATTGCCTTCACCCATTCCAGTCCATTTTAGTTAGCTGATTCCTAGAATGTTGACATTCACTCTTGCCATCTCCTGTTTGACCACGTCCAATTTGCCTTGATTCGTGGACCTGACATTCCAGGTTCCTATGCAATATTGCTCTTACAGCATCGGACCTTGCTTCTATCACCAGTCGCATCCACAACTGGGTATTGTTTTTGCTTTGGCTCCATCCCTTCATTCTTTCTGAAGTTATTTCTCCACTGATCTCTAGTAGGATGTTGGGCACCTACCAACCTGCGGAGTTCCTCTTTCAGTATCTTATCATTTTGCCATTTCATACTGTTCATGGGGTTCCCAAGGCAAGAATACTGAAGTGGTTTGCCATTCCCTCCTCCAGTGAACCACATTCTGTCAGACCTGGCTTCCCTGTCCTTCACTATTGATATTGATATTTATTGATATTTCTCCTGACAATCTTGGGACACTCATCCACTATTTCTCAGTCTTCTGGCTTTCTGAATAAGTTCACTCATTATTCCTTGCCCCAACATATCATCTCTTGATTTATTGGCCTGTTGAGCTTCAAGCAGTATGAGCTTAGACTCAGTAACACTCTCTTCCACGAATTCCAGCTTTGTTATAGTTAGGAGGTTGCAGTCTTTTCCTAGATCTAGAATGGAAGTAGGTGCCATCAGGGGACCTGAGAAAGATATTTTGGTTGCCTCAAGAAACAGAAGGAGTAGCCTTGCAGAAGCCCATTTGCCTATTGTATATTAATGTTTAATAACATATGTAATGCATATTAATTTTGAAAAAGGGAGGAGATAGTGAGACGTGGCTAAATCCTGATTTCTGGAGAATAGCTTTGCACAATATCTAATGCAAAGTACTGGTGCAATATCAATTTTGTTGTACAATTCATGTTCTGTTCTCTTACTTTGAAATTTAGTGGAAGTCCTTCTACATTTTGGTGACAGAGCATCAGATAGTCCTATATAAGATCAAGATTGTTATGAAATCTCTTCTCTGAGAGATGAATTTGGGGAAAGTTAAGATAAGTTGTAAAAGGGATGCTAGCTAGATGTTATTTTAAGCCAGAACATTTTACCCCATCTTTAAAATCAGAGCATTCTTGAAAAAGGGAAAAAAATTCTGTTACTGGTTAGAGACAGTTCTCTTTAGCAATTATATATCTTGCTTTATCTGGGTCTTGGATTATAAGTTTCTGAGAAAATAGTTCAGTTCAGTTCAGTCACTCAGTCGTGTCTGACTCTTTGCGACCCCACGAATCGCAGCATGCCAGGCCTCCCTGTCCATCACCAACTCCCGGAGTTCACTCAGACTCACATCCATCGAGTCAGTGATGCCATCCAGCCATCTCATCCTCTGTCATCTCCTCCTCCTGCCCCCAGTTCCTCCCAGCATCAGAGTCTTCCAATGAGTCAACTCTTAGCATGAGGTAGCCAAAGTAATGGAGTTTCAGCTTTAGCATCATTCCTTCCAAAGAAATCCCAGGGTTGATCTCCTTCAGAATGGACTGGTTGGATCTCCTTGCAGCCCAAGGGACTCGCAAGAGTCTTCTCCAGCACCACGCTTGCAAAGTGGCGGTTCTTTAGCGCTCAGCCTTCTTTACGTTCCAGCTCTCACATCTGTACCTTATGACAGTCTCTACCATGATTGATATGGGGTTCATCAAACGCTAGTGCAATCGGCCTCCTGAAATATTTCAGGGGATGCTATCTGGCCAAGGCAGCTCCCTTTCTCTCTCTCTCTGCAGACAGGGATCCACATTCTTCCAGAGGGGAGGATCCATTGTGGTTTCCTGGGCAATCTGGAGCCTCCCAGGACACCGGATGAAGACGGCTGTGGGTTTCACGCCCGGATGTTACAGCTGATGGGGAAGCACAGATGGCGGGACTCAGGCTGTTGTTCGGAACATAAAGTCACTGCAAAGAGC
>SJYX01024313.1:13533-37160 GCA_006410675.1 Oreotragus oreotragus | reverse complement strand
TGTGGTGTTGGAGAAGACTCTTGAGAGTCCCTTGGACTGCAAGGAGATCCAACCAGTCCATCCTAAAGGAGAACAGTCCTGGGTCTTCATTGGAAGGACTGATGTTAAAGCTGAAACTCCAGTGCTTTGGCCACTTGATGCGAAGAGCTGACTCATTTGAAAAGACCCTGATGCTGCGAGGGATTGGGGGCAGGAGGAGAAGGGGATGACAGAGGATGAGATGGTTGGATGGCATCATCTATTCAATGGATATGGGTTTGGGTGGACTCCGGGAGTTGGTGATGGACAGGGAGGCCTGGTGTGCTGTGGTTCATGGGGTCACAAAGAGTCGGACATGACCTAGTGACAGAACTGAACTGAACTGATGTAGGTTCAGATCATGTCTTCACCTGTTTCTAACAAAGTAATCTTAGGCCAGGGTAACTTAACCATTCTGTGACACCAGTTTCTCATTTGGTAGAAGAATGTAATAGTAGTATTTACTTTCTGTGGTTGTTATGAGCATTACATGTGGTGATATTTATAAAGCAAAAAGGAAGGCCACAATATATGTAGTAAATTTTATTCCTTTTTTTCAATCCCAGAAACTTATTTTAAGAGCTTCTAAAAAGAACAGTACCTGCCTGCCTGCATGCTCAGTCATATCTGACTTTTTGATGCCCTATGGACTATATCCTGCCAGGCTCTTCTGTCCATGGGATTTTCCAGGCAAGAATACTGGATTGGGTTTCCATTTCCTTCTCCAGGGGATCTTCCCGACCTAGGGATCAAACCTGTGTCTCTTGTACCTCCTGCATTGTTAGATGGATTCTTGACCACTAAGCCACCTGGGAAGCCCAAAAAGAACAATACAGAGAACATAATATGTAAGCACTAAAACTATAATTTTTATGTGAGCATTATTTTTAAGTGAAGAAAACCCATGATAGTGTAATCAGCTCTACTTACGAAATGGACAAAAATAATTTCTCTGTAGCATTCAATAAAGTTATGGAGTTTAATTATTCACAGTGCTCAAAAATAATCACCTAAGACTTGTCATTAAAGCCAACACTGGTATCCTGTTGGTAATTTTTGTATCAACCTTGCTTCCTTAGTGGGATTTGAAAAGTGATATATAAAAGTGAGAGTTGCTCAATCATGTCCAGTTCTTTGTGACCCCATGGATTATACAGTCCACAGAATTCTCCAGGCCAGAATACTGGAGTGGGTAGCCTTTCCCTTCTCCAGGGAATCTTCACAACCCAGGGACTGAATGCAGGTCTCCAGCATTGCAGGCGGATTCTTTTATCAGCTGAGCCACAAGGGAAGCCCAAGAACGCTGGAGTGGGTAGCCTATCCCTTCTCCAGGGATCTTCCCAACCCAGGAAACAAACTGAGGTCTCTTGCATTGCAGGTGGATTCTTTACCAACTGAGCTATCAGGGAAGCCCTATTGGGATCTGGGTCTCCCAGTTTGTTTATTCTTTCGGGTCCTAAAGCAATGGCACTCCTTGTTGATTATTATGTATGCCATCAAAGAAGTACATCCTTTTCTTAACATCTCAGTCATGGTACAATCTTCTCTGTATTTTCATTCATGAAGGAGCTCGTTTCTTTTGTTGAGTTGCTCATGATCCCATACTATTTTACCCCTTTGCAAATCAGCAGCTTATCCTAATTTTTCCAAGGCATTCTTGGCTTTAGCACCAAAAGTCTTCTACCTCTAGAAACTACTCAACCCTAGACCAGTCAGGAAACTTGGCAACCTTCCCTTTTTGCTGACAATCCCCACCTAGAAAAACTTCTTTCGCTTCTAAATTTTTAGTAATATGTTTAGCACGTTACACTCATTTGGTACTTACAAAGTTCACATTTTGTCATATGTAAAGGGTTTACCACCTGAGTTGATATTAATTTCTTGAGAAAGCAACTCTCTCTCTCTCTCTCATATATATATATATATGAAGTTTACTTGTGCATTGAAGCCAGTATAACAGAATTCAAATACTGCTGATTACATCAGAGTTTTAATTACTTTTTCCTAAATTATGAAGTTTTCTTATCAGCAGCTATTGTAGCATGAATGATTCTCAGTCTAAAATGAACCTTATTTTCTCTATAATAAGTTTGAATAAATTAATTTTGTCAGTTATAATACAAAAAGTAGATAATGTTGGAAAATGTCTACTTATATTTAATTTATGGTTTTATTCATTAAATAAATTTTATTGAAATTGTAAATGCATTTAAAATTATGTTGTAGGAATTAAACATATTTAGAAATATTGCTTTTTTCTGCTCCCATGTTTGATGAAACAATTTAATTCAGATTCTTTACCTATAACATCAAAATACATTTCCTAGTCATCTTTAGTAGATGATACCCCTCTAATGGCAGAAAGTGAAGAGGAACTAAATAATTTCTTAGTGAAAAGTCTGGCTTAAATCTCAACATTCAAAAAATGAAGATCATGACATCCAGTCCCATCACTGCATGGCAAATAGAAGGGGAAAAGTAGAAGAGTGGCGGATTTTATTTTCTTGGGCTCCAAAATGACTGTGGATGGTGACTGCAGCCACAAAATTAAAAGATGCTTGCTCCTTGGCAGGAAAACTATGACAAATCTAGACAGAGTATTAAAAAGCAGAGATGTTACTTTGCTGACAAAATGCATATAGTCAAAGCTATGGTTTTTCCAGTAGTCATGTACAGATGTGAGAACTGGGCCATAAAGAAGGTTGTGTGCCAAAGAATTAATGCTTTTGAACTATGGTGCTGGAGAAGACTCTTGAGAGTCCCTTGAACAGAAAAGAGATAAAACCAGGCAATCCTAAAGGAAATCAACCATAAATGTTCATTGGAAAGACTGATCATGAAGCTGAAACTCCAGTACTTTGGCCACCTGATGCAAAGAGGTGGAAAAGACCCTAATGCTGAGAAAGACTGAGGGCAGTAGGAGAAGGGGACATTAGAGGATGAGATGGTTGGAAGGCATCACCAATTCAATGGATATGAGTTTGAGCAAACGCTGAGAGATAGTGAAAGACAGGGGGGACCAGTGAGCTGTAGTCCATGAAGTGGCAAAGAGGTGGACACGACTTAGCAGCTGAACAACCGAACAACAGTTATCATTAGAACCATTATTCAGAGATATCTAACAGAGTTTTACAAAAAACCGTATTTAATTTTCATTTACAAACTTGGATANGGCTCCAAAATGACTGTGGATGGTGACTGCAGCCACAAAATTAAAAGATGCTTGCTCCTTGGCAGGAAAACTATGACAAATCTAGACAGAGTATTAAAAAGCAGAGATGTTACTTTGCTGACAAAATGCATATAGTCAAAGCTATGGTTTTTCCAGTAGTCATGTACAGATGTGAGAACTGGGCCATAAAGAAGGTTGTGTGCCAAAGAATTAATGCTTTTGAACTATGGTGCTGGAGAAGACTCTTGAGAGTCCCTTGAACAGAAAAGAGATCAAACCAGGCAATCCTAAAGGAAATCAACCATAAATGTTCATTGGAAAGACTGATAATGAAGCTGAAGCTCCAGTACTTTGGCCACCTGATGCAAAGAGGTGGAAAAGACCCTAATGCTGAGAAAGACTGAGGGCAGTAGGAGAAGGGGATATTAGAGGATGAGATGGTTGGAAGGCATCACCAATTCAATGGATATGAGTTTGAGCAAACGCTGAGAGATAGTGAAAGACAGGGGGGATCAGTGAGCTGTAGTCCATGAAGTGGCAAAGAGGTGGACACGACTTAGCAACTGAACAACCGAACAACAGTTATCATTAGAACCATTATTCAGAGATATCTAACAGAGTTTTACAAAAAACCGTATTTAATTTTCATTTACAAACTTGGATACATGCTGCCTTTTAAAAATGCAGTATATGCTCTGTGCATGATGTTGTCCCTGGGAGGTTTAGCTCAAGCCTCAAGAATCCAGTCACATAAGTTAGAAAAAAAATTTTTTTTTCATCTCTTATAAGTATTGTGCTGATTTCCACAAAACAGACAAATAGAAACATGTGATGCTTTAGGCTATCATAAGGCTAATTTACAATGCTAATGAACACAAATTATGAACACATAAGGGAAGCCTGGTGTGCTGCAGTCCACGGAGTGGCAAAGAGGTGGACACGACTTGTTGACCAAACAGTAACAACAAATGAACACATATTCTTAGAAATCACTACCATGTGTGTATTGCATTTCTTTGACTCCTTTTTTAAACGATAACGTTCACTGCTGAGGTCTAAGCATCCATGACCTGCATTGATTGAGATTCTTTAGGATTAGTTTGTATTTCTCCTAGATATTACTTTTCGTTTCCTCCATCAAAACGAGATTTTTAAGAAAACTCCCAGTGCCACCACTGCTGAACATGAAAGGCTACTTAAGGCTTCTGAGAAGGGTATTGTTTCTTTTCTGAGTTGTAAATTGAAGGCTACAGATGGGAATAAAGCAAAGATTCAATTGGACTACATGATACATGCAATTGTGCTGACAGGTGTGTTGAATGATAAGGTGGTTGCCTTCTCAGGCTGGTGGTGTTGGTTATTCTCATTGCACCCATATTCATATTTTATTTGGGAGAAAAAAAGTAGTTATTAGTTATTGCCAAGGACAAAATACATAAAGATGGAGAGAGAGAAGGCACAGGAAGGAGGAAGGGGGAAATAGGGAGAGAGAGAGGAAGGAAGTGACCTGGTCTTTAGATATCCTAGAAATAGTTCACCTGACCCTAGCCTGTCAAGCTCCCCGATATTCTTTAAGAAAGTAATACATACAAATATATTCTCATTTTCTCATGAAATGGGATGCGTTTTATTATTCTTTGACCATGCAGTGATGGTTTCAGATCAATGGAGTCACTTTTCTGCCAGAGGTCCTTTGAGTTAAATTCAGATTGGCTGCTGTAACCCTGGCCTCTGCCATGTCTCCTGTCACAGCCTGATGCCAGCAGGGAAGTGCTTGTTGTCAAGATGTAAATATTTGATGTAGTAGAATGTAATGAAGCGCCTCAGCTTTTCTAGAAAGGGAAATGTTATAGAGATGGTTTTGCTTGTTTCTTTTGGAGAATCTTTTCCATTTATGAGATGGTAGAAACTTGGTTGCACATATTAAATGGCAGAGTTTTGCTGATTCTCTTTGGAAGGGGATGGAGTGTGTGTCTGAATATCCAAAAAAGTTGCTCTTTAAAAGATGAGGCTGGGTCCCTCTCAAGATGGACTTAAACCTCTTTAAGTACTGTTATGCAGGTGGCGCTAGTGGTAAAGAACCCACCTGCCAGTGCAGGAGATGCCAGAGACACAGGTTCGATCACTGGGTTGGGAAGATCCCTTGGAGGAGGGCATAGCAACCCACTCCAGTGTTATTTCCTGGAGACTCTCCACGGACAGAGGAACCTGGTGGGCTACAGTCCACAGGGTTGCAAAGAGTTGTACACGACTGAAACGACTTAGCACCTGCACACATTAGTTACACATTAGCATGTTATGATTATTTTTATTGTTGAAATGTTTTCAATTTCAGGAAAATTGTTGATTTCCTAAAGAATGTAAATATGTATTAGAGAACTAAAAAATATATATCTATAAAGAGAATATGACCTTATTTCTAGAAAGTCAATTGGTGTGGACAAAATTTGATTTACACCACATACGGTAAACCTGGGTGGTCTTGGAAATGTTTGCTAACTTTGACAAACCTCAGATTTCTCATCTTTAACTTGGAAGTAATAGTATCTTGCATGATAATCTCATTAAATTTTGATTAAGTGAAACATTCTTATAAAACCTGTATCATACATAACTATCCATCTACCCAACATTGGAATAATTTTGCAATTTATTTAGGCATGTGAATTGTGTTCTAAATGTTATTTTAAGGTTATTAACCATATTTAGTACAACTAGTTTCAAAGGCTTTTATAGTAAAATTCTATGTATAAGAAAAAGGCTTGTTTTTTAGATGGAGTACCTTTTACTTGTATAGTGTTACTGTTTAAATCTTATTCATGAAAGAAAGAGGAAGCAGGTGATTTGTATTCAAGAATCTCTAGTAGATAAAGATTTAGAAACATTTATTTAATTAATTCTGTGATGGAAGGCAGTGGTCGATTAAAATAATAGTTTATGTAGAGATCAATGCAATAGAGCTATGGAATAAAGAGGAAATAGTAAGCACCTATTACCTGAGGTCTGTTTCTCATGTGGAAAACATCTGTGCTTCTTTGGATCACAGACTGCAGGTAAAAAAAAAAAAAAAGACGAGGACAAATTGCTAGTTTGGGAAACTAAAAGCAACCCACCTGAGCAGCTCCAAGTGGGACAATCATAAGTAAATGTGACATTAGTGTCAAGCATACCAGCTGTGCTGTGTGATCGCTCAGTTATTAATGACTGTGCACACGGGCCATGTAACTTGTGCTGTGCTGAGGGCTAAGTCGCTTCAGTCGTGTCCAACTCTTTACGACACTAAGGATTGTAGCCCGCCAGGCTCCTCTGTCCGTGGGATTATCCAGGCAAAAATACTGCAGTGTGCTGCCATTTCCTTCTCCAGGGGATCTTCCTGACCTAGGGATGGAACCACATCTTCTGCACTGGCAGGTGGATTCTCTACCACTGAACCCCCTGGGAAGCACAAGTAACTCGTACTCTGTACCAAATTCCAGAGCACTTTCTTCTGTTCTGATGACTTTCAGCACCTCTTCCCAGTGAGACTTCAACCTTCTTCCTTTCCCTGAGCTGCCTTTTTGCAAATAAAATCAAACTATAGAAGTAAATGTAGGAAAATGCATTTGCTATTCAGGAGTTGTTACAATGTCATATGTAATGCTTTCAGCTGTCTTTTCTCTCACTAGAATTGCAATTGTTGAGGAGTTCTTTGAAAGTATCTGTATATATATGCTTTCAGTCAAGCAAAATAATTCCTAATGAAAAGTCACTGTATCCACTATAGAATATAGACTTTAAAATCTTTTTTATTTTCACACTAAATGTTAAAATGTTCTTGCAAGTACAAACTGGTACAGAACAGTGCTGTAAGTTGAAAGGTAATACTAGGAAAATGGGGCATCCCAGGTGGCACTAGAGGTAAAGAACCTGCCTGCCAATTCAGGTTAGATGTAAAAGACTGGGGTTTGATACCTGGGTCAGGGAGGATCCGCTGGAAGAAGGCATGGCAACCCACTCCAGTATTCTTTCCTGGAGAATCCCATGGACAGAGAAGCCTGATGGGCTACAGTCTGTAGGATCACAAAGAGCTGGATATGACTGAAGCAAACTTAGCACACACACACCAGGAAAATAGAGATAATTGTTTAATCTTTTAGCACAAATTATACTCCATAAGGCAAAAGCAAAACATAACAAAACTGATCGAGATAAAGTGAATTGTTTAAGAATTAAAGTTATTTTGATTCAAGAAGTACATCATTTTATTTTAAAATTCTTGGCATTGTTTATAAAGGGACACTATTTGGGGTACATATACTTTTATATACCTGGCTCCCTTGCAACAAAGTTCTTAAGACAAAGGGCTCATCTGTATAATTTAATAAGTTCAGTTCAGGTCATTATTAGTGAGATCAACTGATAATTAGTTTTTAAGACTGCATATGAATCAATGTTAATGGCAAACAAAAAATGTTCCTTTTAATCATTGAAAATGAGCAGTGGATGGACAACATGAAGAATTGATTCAATAGGCCTATAGATGGTGCTGTGGAAGAAATTTGTAAGTTTTACATCTGTGTCCAGATACCACTTTTAGATATTGACACAAAAAAACCAATAGAAACTATTGATTTTTTAGAATGGTTAACTAGAAAACAACCCTAGGATATTTAACTCCATTTCCAGGCTTCACAGGGGAGGAGATCCATGGGGTTGCAAAGAGCCAGACATGACCTAGTGACTGAAAAACAAAACCAGTTTGAGCTGGGGTCTTGTCACTTAAAAAAGTAAAGTCCTTATTAACCAAAGGACATAGGTGTAGCAATAGAAAGAGTGTGAGAACTTTAAAACTCTTTAGAATATCAAAACCACCACTTTTTGACCGTGTGGTGTAGGAAAAGCTGTCTGTCTTCATGTCAGTCATTTATTAGTAAAATGGGGATGCTAAACTTTGTCTCTATGACTTTCTGGAAAAATCAAATGTCATTTGAAGGAGAAATGGAATTTTTAATTATTTTGAGCTGAACTGGAAAGCCTACGCAGATCATTACATCAGAAAACTGACCTGGAAAAGGAGATGCAGTGGAGAACAAAGAGTGGATGAACGGTAAGATGCCGCTGGCTAACCTGATGAAGATGCTTCATGGCCTTATATTATTGACACTTCCATGCTGCTGCTGCTAAGTCACTCAGTCATATCTGACTCTGTGCGACCCCATGGACTGCAGTCTACCAGGCTCCTCCATCCATGGGATTTTCCAGGCAAGAGTACTGCAGTGGGGTGCCATTGCCTTCTCCGATGCTTCCGTGAGTGGGTACTGTTTGTAACAGGAAGTCCTCTCANGTCATATCTGACTCTGTGCGACCCCATGGACTGCAGTCTACCAGGCTCCTCCATCCATGGGATTTTCCAGGCAAGAGTACTGCAGTGGGGTGCCATTGCCTTCTCCGATGCTTCCGTGAGTGGGTACTGTTTGTAACAGGAAGTCCTCTCACTCAGAGTAACTACCTCTACAAGTTTCTCAACAGAAGTGGAGCCTGTTTCCTCTTGAATTATCCCATGCTCTTCTTTTCTTCCTTAATCCTTTCAGCCTTTTAAACCAACAAACCTAGAATGTCATATGCACAAGAACTTTATTGTTTTTTGCAGGCTTTGTGGCTCTTTATGGTCTTCAAGAAAATGAGCACCTGGAATCCATTTGAAGTCTCTTAAGAAAGTTTGACTTTTCATTTCATTTCTTTCGCATTTTGATCCATACTATTTGGTGATGTCTGTGTGCCAAGTCGCTTCAGTCGTGTCCCACTCTGTGCAACCTTATGGACTGTAGCCTGCCAGGCTCCTCTGTCTATGGGATTCTCCAGGTGAGAATACTGGAGTGGGTCTCCGTGCTGTCTTCCAGGGGATCTTCCAGACCCAGGTATCAAACCCACGTTTCTTAAGTCTAACCTGTATTGGCAGGTGGCTTCCTTACCACTTGCACCACCTGGGAGGCCCTTGGGGACATTTAATGTAGACTATAAAAACTTTCTTCTATTTTATTTAAAAAGGACTTGTATTTGGCTAGTGTTACTAATGGTTTCTAGAAGGCTCAATATGCAAAGTGAATGGAGTGGGTGGGTGTTTGCCATGCATTTCCAGATAGAAGAAATAAACCAAATATTAATCTATTTTATGAACCTAGGGCAAGTGATGTCTGTGACATGGAGGAAGGGCATTTCACCTATCATATTATTTCCTTGTTGGTGATTTAATGATGGTAATAAAGCGGAATGCTGGGTGATATCATGGTCTCCTCCAAGTGATCTGTGCCTCAGGTTGGCTATTCTTCCTGTTTATCTGCTCTGACACTTTGGTAAAAAAGCAATGGTCTTGCCATCTCTGTCCAATTGTGTAGGAAAGACAAAATGAGTAGAAGAAAGGGGATGGAACCAGGTTGCTAATGGGCATGCTTTAGATTTAATTGTTTTTCCTCTTTTCAATGTTTCCCTTTCAGCATCCTCTATGAGTCCCAAGGTACAGTATCAATAGGTACAATGTGAAACCAAAATGTGCCTGATAAGGAGGCATGCTAAGAAGATTCTTAGATTACATATCTAAAGTGAAACATTCTAGATGAATTCTTGACTGAATTATTTCATATCACATCTCTTTCTCAACCATTTCTTATTTGTGAAGCCCTTGCATAAGGATAACTTAATCAGAAAAGCAGGAAAACTCTAAAATCTGGAAAGGTAGAATTTTGGTGAATCAGAAAATGTCTGCATTTGGGTAACAGTGAAAGAATTTTCTATACTCCATAATGAGTTACCTGTTGAATACTAGCAAAGGAAAGATTTCCATAGGCAAAAAAATGCATGCCCCAAAAGTCACAATAAAATGTTGAAATGTGTGATTATAACTTATATTCAATAGTTTAAACTGGAAAATCTATCAATAATAGCAAGTGAATGTGGACTTGCTTTCCATATACTTTACTTTTTTAATTTTTAAAAGATTTTAATTTATTTTTGCTATGCTGGGCCTTTGTTGCTGCGTAGGCTTTTAAATGCAATCTTTAGGTTGTCACTTCTTTTATTGTACATTTCAGGGATGATAATGATGATGATATACCTAATAGGATAACTACTTAAATTATCTTAGCTTTAAGTTTCTTGTCTTAGAGTGTATTTGTTTCTCTTTTTTTCCCTTAGTACCAAGCACTGAATACATGGGAATACTTAAATAGAGCTCAAAGAGGACAAAAAACATATGAATAGTTTTGATGAGGAAACTAAACACAGAAAAGTGCCTTAAAGTCACACAACTTGTTATTAATAAAGTATGGGGCTCTTCATATCTAATCATGTGCTTAAAACTGGTAATTATTGATAAGTAATGCTAATCTCAGTGTCTTTTATAGCTAGAGGAAAAAAAAAATAACCTCCCTTTCCTGCGACTTGCTAAATAATCTAGGTGATGGATTTATGCAAACATATTCAGATTCTAGAACATTAAGAAAAGCTATTTTTTACAAAAAAGGATATTCATTTTGTATTAGAAACACGTGAGTCAGGCTTCTGGGAAAATTTTCTCAACTAAATAGCATCAACCCTTCCGAGTATAAGTCTGTGCTCTTATCTAGACTGGCTCAGTGAGATTTATCAGTGTTTAGTACTTTGCACATATTGTACACACATTATCTACTTTAAACTAAGACTAGCCCTGCAGGGTTTATATTTCCATTCCCACTTTGCAAACAGTTAAGACAGCAGAGACTCAGAGAACCCAGGGAACCATTTGCTGTCACAAAGCAGCATGGTGGAACCACTCAGAGCCTAATGCAGAATTTCTGATTTTAAAGCTCTGTTCCTCTGAGCTACTTCCATAGAGCAGAGTGAATCTCCACTCCGCCCAGATCTTAGAATCACTTGAACTGCATGTTAAAAAAAAAAAAGACTCCTGACAAGACTCCATCTACAACCAATTAAACTGGAATCTCTGTTGGTGAAACTTGAGCATAAAAGCTTTACAGATGATGCTAGGTGATGAGTGGTGCACCCAGATATGTGAAAACTTTGTTCTAGAAGATAAACAGGGGAAGTATTTGTTCATCAAAGGGAAAGAGCTGTAAGGGCAAGTTCTCATTGCCATAGGAGCCTTAGGGCGGCCGTGTGATCGATCATCTGAATCAGGGCACATTAGAGAATGCACTGAGAGGGCTATTAATAAAAAACAGGGAACAGCAAAAATAAGCCAGGTCTATCCTGGGCTAATGCATCACTATTTCACTTCCTCCATGACCACAAATTGAGTCCCGGGGCGTTGCAATGCAAAGGTAAGAACTGCTGTATTTAACTCTGCCTATTATGGCACGTGGCACAAAGGATATCATGGTATTTGAAAGATAAATACATTCAAGTTGTTTTCCTCTTTCCGTTTTATAGAATATCATTCATTTTCTCTTTTAAAATAATCACTAACATCTTATAAGGTGGATAAACAAATGGTCATTACTTTCCAAAACCAGAAACCAAGAGCTTAAATATTTCCATTGTGAAGAAGCTTTCTAGACAAGTGCTATCTAAATGCCCTACTAACTTTTCTGTATTTAGTAGAATATGATATTTATTATGAGAATTTTTCAGAATTATCTTCTCAACTGCTTTATAGATCTGAGTTTTTAGCTGAGTTAAATGGACATACAGATACCCCACGTATTTTAATAACAGTATAATTACATTTATACTAAAAATATAGGATGAGTTTTGTATAAGTAATAATCCTAGGCAAAATCTGTAGGAAATAGGAGACATATTTTTGATGGATAATGAACTAACCCTTGTCATCTGAAGCAGTGGGCCATATCTGATTTCCATGTCTCTAAATAGCAATTCAAGAGGAACATGCACAGCAGTAATGCCACTAATATAATTGTCTTGAGATTATCTAAATCACCATAAGTAAGCTTCATAACTTAAGATACATGGTCAACTATTTATTTTGAATAAAAACATTAGAAGATTTAAACGTCAAAGATTTATTGTTCACCAATGTACATTTAAAAAAGCCCTGGGGTAAGCACTCATCTGAACCTTTTTTAATCTTCCAGCTTATAAGTTATACTGCTTAATTAACATAGAAGCAAATGAGCTTTTCTTATATGCCATAGAGAATCGTAGATCATAGAGGACTTCCAGAGTCTATCCTTTTGAAAATCTCTGAAAGGATAGACTCAAATTTAACTCAAATCTCTTTCCAATCATAATAGTTGGTTGCCCTGATTGGAAACACAAGTATACAAACTAATGCTAAGTAAATTGAATTTTGTTCAGAACATTCCATTAGATTTTCTACTCAGGTTTATTAACAGTAAAAAATTCCAACCTTTTTCTAGGAAATGATTTCATATAATTATATTACACTAGATTATTCAAGACACTAATGAGTAATGAGTAATAGAGAAAGATCATATGACAAATGATAAAAAATACTTATTTAGGAAGAGAAATATAAATTATCCATGTATATTCTATGTTTAGAGTAGAACTAGAAATTATTTTAACACATCTAATTCTGGATCTTCACTGACTTCTGCTTTTGTGTTTATTTTTCTTTTTCAGTGGCCCCTGCAGTTTCTGAAGGATTAGCCCTCTCCTGCTCTTGGGAGAATAACATGCTTCATTTATCTCCTCCAAGCAGACGCCTCTCTCTCAAATCTATGCTTCAACTTGCCTTTCTTGACACAGTCCCTCCTTTGATCTATAATTTCAGATTCCCAAATGAAACTCTCACTGGACTATCCTTTGCTAATGCCAGACAATGAACCTACAAATGAATCCATCATAAAAGTTAGAGATGAACACAGAGCCTTTAACAATCTTGTACAGTATTTTATATTATGCTCAATTTCCTTTGATAAAATCCTTACTGTTCGTCTTGACTATTTCGCGTGGACTTCTTAACCTCACAGCCTTGATTTTTTTAGCTCCCCTGGGCCATGTGTTCTTTCCCACAAACATATCCTAGAAACATGCTCCAAGAGCATGCATGGGCAAGGGTAGGGTCATTCTGGTGAATCCTCTAAGATGGCGCCCTTGGCTTCACTGATGGTGGTGACTGTGTCTCTTCTCCACTGCAGTGGTCCTCTTCTGTTGTTCTGCTAGAAAAATTGCTGCCTCATGTAACACCAGCAACAAGGATGCCTTTCTCTGCCTCAACTCCAAAATTTAATTTCCCAGGAACCACTGAAAGAGAAGTAAGACACTGTTTATGTCTAGAAGTTTCTAACCGGACTGCGGAGATGATGATCAACCTACTTCCTTTGCCCTACTTCTATCTGCTGTGTGAAAAACTGTCAGATTTTTTTTTTCCCTTAAGAAATAAGGGCTACCATATTCCAATTGATCTAAATGTTATTTTAAACCAGTTTTATTTTATTTTTTGAGTAATTTAATGAAAAGAAAGAAATCTAGTTTAGCTGTATCCAGGAGGGGATAAAAAATAAGATGGAAAGCAGAATAATGCAACCACCCACTGTGGTCAGAGGGGAGGGTTTTATAAGATTGTTCAACCTTAAGTTTTGTAGAGAACCTAATGTGCTGTTATCAAGTCACATAAAGGAGTCCGTTAAGACAAAAATCCAAGTTGCACCACTAAACACTCTGTGTACTAATAACATCAGACACCACATGAACATTATCTAGTTGAATAATAAAATGTGCCTAAAGGGGTAGAGAGCAAAATGACCATTTTTATAGAGACAGAAAGAATTTCATATATGATTTCATTGGAAATTATATTTCTCCAGAATGAAGGGCTGTCTGTGTAATTTCGCCCCTAGTGCACAGAAATAAGGGGGATATTCTGGCTAATAAGTCATGGCAGCAAGGAATTTTTACTTTGAAGAGACAGAAATTCCTAGCTTTTCAGAAATAATTTGATTTTCCCAGTATCCAGTGGAACATGGATAGCCAAAGCCATATACATTTTGCTGTTATTGTTCAGCCACAGTCATATCTGATTCTTTGTGACCCCATGGACTGCAGCACACAAGGCTTCTCTGTCCTCACTATCTCCTGGAGTTTGCTTAAGTTCATGTCCATCAAGTTGGCGATGCTATCTAACCATCTCATCTTCTGCCAACCTCTTCTCCTTTTGCCTTAAATCTTTCCCAGCATCAGCTCTTTTCCAGTGAGTTGGCTCTTCACATCAGGTGGCCAAAGTACTGGAGCTTCAGCATCAATCCTTCCAAAGAAAATTCAGGATTGATTTCCTTTAGGACTAACTGGTTTGATCTCCTTGCTGTCCAAGGGACTTGCAAGAGTCTTCTCCAGTACCAAAGTTCTAAAACATCAATCTTTGGCCCTTAACTTTCTTTATGGTCCACCTCTCACATCTGTACATGACTTCTGGAAAAAACATGGCTTTGACTATATGGACCTTTGTCAACAAAGTGTTGTCGCTGCTTTTTACTATGCTCTCTAGGTTTGTCAAAGCTTTTCTTCCAGGGAACATGTGTCTTTTAATTTTATGGCTTCAGTCAGTGTCCCCAGTGATTTTGGAGCTCCAGCAATTCATATTTAGTATCTCTACTCTGTCTAAGTCATCTTATGAAATGTAAGGATTGTGAATTGATTTCTTCCCAATAATCACTGGTTTTTGTCATCTAAATAATTGTTTCCATGTAAAAGATTGCTTATAAGTCTACTTGAGAAAAAATGTAGAAAATTTGAGAAATAAAATTTCAACATTAAGAGGGATTATTTTGAAAATCATACCAGAATCATCTAATTTGACTTTTGCATTGCTTAACTCAAGGGTGGATACTTTTCTCCAAAGGTATTTTTTACTATTTTTATTATTGTGAAAACCAAAAGTGTATAAGAGGCTAACATAAATGCAAATAATTTGACTGATTTCATCATTCAATTAATGATGGACATTAATGTTGCTTCCATGTCTTGGCTATTGTAAATAATGCTGCAGAGACCATGGGAGCACAGATATCTTTTCTGGATAGCTTTTTCATTTCCTTCAGATAAATGTGCACAAGTGAAATTGTTGGATCATAAGGTAGTTCTATTTTTGATTACTTAATGAATCTCCATAATTTTTTCCTTAATGGTTGCACAAATTTACATTCCCACCAATAGTGCATAAATGCCCCTTTTCCTCTGCATCCTCTTCAGTGCTTTGTATTTCTTATCTTTTTGACAATATTTGACAACAAGCCTTCTGAGAGAAGTGAGATGATTCTCTCCTTTTGGTTTTGGTTTGTATTTCTTTGATAACAGATGATGTTGAGCACATTTTCATTGCTGCTCATGTTTATGTCTTCTTTGAAAAATGTCTATTAAGCTCCTCTGCCTATTTTTTAATTTAATTTTTGCTATAGAGTTATATGAGTTTTTATATATTTTGGATATTAACACTTTATCAGCTATATGATATGTTTTCTCCCACTTGGTACCTATACATGGCTCAGTTCAAATATAAGTTCAAGAGATCAGTTCAGTTCACTTCAGCCTCTCAGTCGTATCTGACTCTTTGTGACCCCAGGAAATGCAGGACGCCAGGCCCCCCGTCCATCGCCAATTTCCGGAGTTTACCCAAACTCATGTCCATTGAGTCAATGATGCCATCCAACCATCTCATCCTCTCTCGTCCCCTTCTCCTCCTGCCCTCAATCTTTCCCAGCATCAGCGTCTTTTCAAATGAGTCAGCTCTTAACATCAGGTGGCCAAAGTACTGGAGTTTCCGCTTCAACATCAGTCCTTCCAATGAACACCCAGGACTGATCTCCTTTAGGATGGACTAGTTGGATTTCCTTGCAGTCCAAGGGACACTCAAGAGTCTTCTCCAAGACCACAGTTCAAAAGCATCAGTTCTTTGGTGCTCAGCTTTCTTTATAGTCCAACTTTCACATCCATACATAACTACAGGGAAAACCATAGCCTTGACTAGACGGACCTTTGTTGACAAAGTAATGTCTCTGCTTTCTAATATGCTGTCTAGGTTGGTCATAAGTTTTCTTCCAAGGAGTAAGCATCTTTTAATTTCATGGCTGCAATCATCATCTGCAGTGATTTTGGAGCCCCCCAAAATAAAGTCTCTCACTGTTTCCCCATCTATTTCCCATGAAGTGATGGGACCAGATGCCATGATCTTAGTTTTCTGAATGTTGAGTTTCAAGCCAACTTTTTCACTCTCCTCTTTTACTTTCATCAAGAGGCTCTTTAGTTCTTCTTCAATTTCTGCCATAAGGGTGGTGTTATCTGCATATCTGAAGTTACTGATAATTCTCCCAGCAATCTTGATTCCAGCTTGTGCTTTATCCAGCCCAGCATTTCTCATGATGTACTCTGCAGTATACAGCCTTGATGTACTCCTTTCCCGATATGGAACTATTCTGTTTCATGCCAAGTTCTATCTGTTGCTTCCTGACCTGCATACAGATTTCTCAAGTGGCAGGTCAGATGGTCTGGTATTCCCATCTCTTTCAGAATTTTCCAGAGTTTATTGTGATTCACACAGTCAAGGAATCAGCGAACTAAAATGGACTGGAATGGGTGAATTTAACTCAGATGACCATTATATCTACTACTTTGGGCAAGAATCCCTTAGAAGAAATGGAGTAGCCATCATAGTCAACAAAAGAGTCTGAAATGCAGTTCTTGGATGCAATCTCAAAAACTACAGAATGATCTCTGTTCATTTCCAAGGCAAATCATTCAATATCACGTAATCCAAGTCTATGTCCCAACCAGTAATGCTGAAGAAGCTGAAGTTGAATGGTTCTATGAAAACCTACAAGACTTTCTAGAACTAACACTCAAAAAAGATGTCTTTTTCATTATAGGGGACTGGAATGCAAAAGTAGGAAGTCAAGAAGCAGCTGGAGTAACAGGCAAATTTGGCCTTGGAGTACAGAATGAAGCAGAGCAAAGGCTAATAGAGCTTTGCCAAGAGAACACACTTGTTATAGCAAACATTATCTTCCAACAGCATAAGAGAAGACTCTACACATGGACATCACCAGATGGCCAATACTGAAATCAATAGATAAGAAGGTGTCAAAAAGAAATGGGCACTGTTTTTACTTTATGAAGCTTGGAAAATAACACTCTTTTAAGAGAGGTAATAATGAGCAGTTTGCTCCCCTTTTCTCAATGATTCCATACTATTCTGAATCACCAGCTCCAGTCTATGTTGCTAAGCCTAGGAAATCTTCATGTGTTTGTAGTCTGCTCTTTCCCAGACTCCAAAAGAACAAATTAATAATGCAGCTGAGACTTAATCATCAATTAGCAATTCATCACAGAATGTCTAGTTCACAGGACCTTAGATAGAATCCCACATCTTAGTGTAGATAACTAGCAGTTACATCTGCAGGCGTAGCCTCCCAGTACATAGCCTGGAAAGAAAATCAATTAAATCAACATTCTGAGCTCAAGCTGTAACATTTATGTTACTGCCGTGCATCTGGTGTCCATTCAGGAGCTCAAACAGAAAAGGAAGTCACAGCTGACATTATTGGATCAAGCAAATAGTCTATTGCTTTAAGGAGAGAAAAAAAAAAAACCTAAATGAAACAATGAGGGCTTGAAATATCACAGAGTAATCATGGACAGCCTCATTGAAAGAAATTTACTCCATTTGGAGAAGAGTAAGTGATAAAGAAAGTAAACACAAGTAGAAAAAATTACATAGGTAATACACATGGAAATTGAGTACTTTTTCATAGAAGAAACTATGAAGAACATATGATTTATGTATATACAAAGAATGTATGATTAATATGGGCTTTCCAGTTGGCTCAGTGGGTAAAGAATCTGCCTGCAATGCAGGAGACATGGGTTCAGTCCCTGAGTTGGGAAGATCAAGATCCCGTGGAGAAGGAAATGGCAACCCACTGCAGTATTTTTGCCTGGATAATCCCATGGACAGAGGAGCCTAGCATGCTGCAGTCCACGAGGTTACAAAGGTTGAACTGAAGGTCCATGAAGTTGAACTGAAGGGACTGAGCACACACACACATGATTTATATATTACTTTAGCAGAAAAAAAATGGCATTTTAAAAAGTTAAAAAGACATGCCTATTCATGGTCCTCTGTGTGGAAGTGGCTGTAAATTCCTTCTGCAAACATTTATTGAGTATTTAACTTCATACCAAACACTATTCTAGCACCAGCATTGCATGTTGAAAAAGGCAGGTATGATTTTTTCCTTCATTGAACTTATTTTCTTATTGGAATGGTAGAAATATTCAAGTAAATATAGGCTTAAAACTATTTTTGAAATTATGAATCCTATGGAGAAAATCACAGTAAGAATTGAAATCAGGAGTTAGTGAGGTGGGTAGAAAATTATGTTGGATGGTGGTCTGAAAAGACCTCTTTAAGGTGGGAATTTGAGCCTGTATGATGTGTAGAGTACAGGCATCGAGCTCCAGGAAGAGGAAGAATGACAACAAAGGCTGTGAGCCAGGAAAAATCTTGGCATATTTGAGGAAAAGGAAGATAAGCAGGGCATCTAGAGGACAGTGTAGGAGGAAGAGGGAAGTCAAGGACATGGAAGTCAAAGATGAGTTCAGAGAGCAGTCCCTCTCTGGCCAGTCATTTGTTATGTTACTTACAGTTCAGCTATGGTTTTTCCAATAGTCATGTATGGATGTAAGAGTTGGACCATAAAGAAGGCTGAGTGCCAAAGAACTGATGCTTTCAAATTGTGGTTCTGGAGAAGACTCTTGAGAGTCTCTTGGACTGCAAGGAGATCAAACAAGTCAATCCTAAAGGAAATCAGTCCTGAATATTCATTGGAAGAACTGATGCTGAAGTTGAAGCTCCAATACTGATGCGAAGGGCCGACTCATTGGGGAAGACCCTGAAGCTGGGAAAGATTGAAGGCAAGAGGAGAAGGGGGTGACATAGGACGAGATTATTAGATGTCATCACTGATTTGATGGACATGAATCTGAGCATACTCCAGAAGATGGTGAGGGACAGGGAAGCCTGGTGTGCTGTAGTGCATAGGGTCACACGGTTCAGGTTAAAAATGTGAAATAATAGTTTGTTTCACTGGTACTTTAAAAAGAGGGCAATGATGAGGTCAGCTCTTGGCTGGACTTTGGATTAAAGAGAATTTCTGAAGTTGACAGCTGCCCCTGGGTCAATGATAGGTATCAAAAAGCAGATGTCAGAAGCAAGCAGTTAGGATGAACAAGAGAGGAAGATTTTGATGGGATAACCTACTCTTCCTTATCTTTTTTCTGAGACATGTTTACAATATCTCTTTGAACTGAGAAGCAGGGAAATTCCTCTGATTTAGAAGCATAAGATTTTGTGTTTTCACTAAGAAGTTCCTAAGATATTGTGTAATAGAAATATTTCATTCTAAACCTTGAGTATATTCTCCATGGGTTATTGCAACTGCATTATGTGACTCCTGATTTCTATTAGCCTGTATATTTTATGATCATTTGAGACTTGGATTTAGCTGTAGCACAACTGAGGCAAGGGATGGTTACAATCTGAATGTATCTAGAATCAGTTAAGATTTCAGATTTGGGGAAGAAGAAAAGTTCTCAATATTTTGGCAGAACTATACAACAAGACAACAGATGATAAGCAGAAGGAAGGTCTAGAGTCACCGAGCTTCCAAAAATCCTGTGTTTAAGGGAAAAATACTTATTTGTGGAATCTCAGAATGGATTCCATGGAATCTGAGATTTTATGTCAAAATTTCAACATCTAGAAGAATTCAAAGAGGAAGGATTTGTTGGGAAAGGGAATTGGGCACAATATTGTGATCGGTTCAGTTCAGTTCAGTTCAGTCACTCAGTCGTGTCCGACTCTTTGTGACCCCATGAATCGCAGCACACCAGGTCTCCCTGTCCATCACCATCTCCCGGAGTTCACTCAGACCCATGTCCATCGAGTCCGTGATGCCATCCAGCCATCTCATCCTCGGTCGTCCCCTTCTCCTCCTGACCCCAATCCCTCCCAGCATCAGAGTCTTTTCCAATGAGTCAACTCTTCTCATGAGGTGGCCAAAGTACAAGAGTTTCAGCTTTAGCATCATTCATTCCAAAGAACACCCAGGGCTGATCTCCTTCAGAATGGACTGGTTGGATCTCCTTGCAATCCAAGGGACTTTCAAGAGTCTTCTCCAACACCACAGTTCAAAAGCATCAATTCTTCAGCGCTCAGCTTTCTTCACAGTCCAACTTTCACATCCATNGACAGAGGATGAGATGGCTGGATGGCATCACTGACTTGATGAACGTGAGTCTGAGTGAACTCTGGGAGTTGGTGATGGACAGGGAGGCCTGGCGTACTTCGATTGATGGGGTCACAAAGAGTCGGACATGACTGAGTGACTGAACCGAACTGAACTGAACTGATCGTATCTCTAATCTGTTTTTCTAAAGGCCCATTCATCTTTTCTAAAAATCACTGACTGTCCTTTCAGAGTCTTGCATCTCCTTCCCCTTCCTGTATTAAGATGGTATTTAAACCTGAATTCTAAGCCACCTCTAAAAGTTATTTATTTTTGCCCCTGCAGATCTTCTGTGTATTCATGAGCTACATGTGTCAATAAACTCCTTTTCCTCTTGTTAATCTGTATTTTGTTAGAGGGGCCCCAGTGAGAACTTAGAAGGGTAGTAACATTAGGTAGAAAAATTATTCTTCCTTCCTTGCAATGCAAATGCATGACGTGATGGAAATGAATTAGGTCCCAAAAGTCTCCATGAGAGTTTCCCAAGCTACTGCAAATAAATGTACAATCTATTGTAAAATTCTATGCTTTTCCCACAAAGGTAATTTTAAGCCCTAGCTATAAACATACAATATAAAAACAGTGTGCTTTCTATTCTAAATAGCTTCAAAGCAGATTCCTAACTTCTAACCCAACCTGATTTCTACCTGTAAGTCCCTCTTATTTAGAAAATTCCTTAGCACTATCATATTATCAATGGAAAAGTTGTAATAGCATACAACCACAATTTATATGCATATCTGTAAACAAATCTTCTGAGAATAGGGCATTTGTGTTTTAAAATCCATAAAAACATGTTTTGAAAGTTTTAATTCAGTTTTAAGTCTAGCTTACTCAGATATTTAGAGCAACAACAGGTTTTTAAGGTGTTTGGATTACCCTAAAAATTCACCATGATGTGAATGTCTTCATTAAGCTTGTCGGGTCCCTGCCTTGAGCTAGAGAAAGTAAAATTAAAGCTCAGCAGACATGAAGAGCATGGTTTACTACTCAGGTTCTTCATGATAGATAGAGATTTCTAAACAACTGATGAAGTTGTGGTGCTATAAATTGATTGCTGGAATGGGCAGTGGTGCACCCCGGAGCTGTTTTTCCCTTTTCACACTCTGCTGAACTGATCAGTCATAGCCTAGTGTTTAAGTCAGTATTCCAACTTCTAAAAGATTATTGAACTGTTGCAAAGTGAAACAATATAGAGGTTCATTTAAGCTGCTAAAATTGAAAAGTATCTCAAATAATAAACTTGTAAGCCCAGTGTTGTCTGACCAACATGGACAGCATATTAAAAAGCAGAGACATTACTTTGCCTACAACAGTCCATCTAGTCAAAGCTATGGTTTTTACAGTAGTCACGTATGGATGTGAAAGTTGGACCATAAAGAAAACTGAGCAACAAAGAATTAATGTTTTTGAACTGTGGTGTTGGAAAAGACTCTTAAGGGTCCCTTCGATTGCAGGGAGATCAAATCAGTCAATCCTAAAAGAAATGAGTCCTGAATATTCATTCAAGACTGATGCTGAAGCTGAAACTCCAATGCTTTGGCCACCTGATGTGAAGAACTGACTCATTTGAAAAGATTATGATGCTGGCAAAGATTGAAGGCAGGAGGAGAAGGGGACGACAGAGGGCAAGATGGTTGGTTGGCATCACCAACTTGATGGACATGAGTTTGAGCATGCTCTGGGAGTTGGTGATAGACAGGGAAGCCTGGCATGCTGCAGTCCATGGGGCTGCAAAGAGTTGGACATGACTGAGTGACTGAACTGAACTGAAAGCCCAGTGATATCTTAGACTCCACTAAAAATGTCAGAAAAGTACCTCCTATTCTTTTAAAGTTGCAGATTAAGTAAAATTTTAGTTTCTTTGGAAAATTATCCAGAAGGAGAAAGGATCCACTTAACATACACTTCTCTTTTGGTGTGTGGATCTCTCTTGATTTCCTTAAATCATTTCACATAAACTAGAAAGCTGACTGTAAGAAACGCTGCAGGAAGAAAAAGCCACCTCTAAAGACCATCGATGGAAACCTTTATTAGGGTGGTCGCTCTCGGGCAGAAAAAGGAGAAAGGATCCACTTAACATACACTTCTCTTTTGGTGTGTGGATCTCTCTTGATTTCCTTAAATCATTTCACATAAACTAGAAAGCTGACTGTAAGAAACGCTGCAGGAAGAAAAAGCCACCTCTAAAGACCATCGATGGAAACCTTTATTAGGGTGGTCGCTCTCGGGCAGAATTCCCGGGGACAAGCGGGCAAGGGAACAAAGGGAGTCTGCGAGGTATGGGGGCGGCAATGGGGGGTTTTATAGTCAGGGCTGGCGTTTAAGCCAGGCCCTCCCACATGAGGTAGGGAGCCTGGGCTGATTGGCGTCTAAGGGCTCCCTGTCGGCACTTGATTGGGCCAGGCCGTGGGGTTGATTTCCGGAAGTTTGACCCGCTTCCGGTTCCTGTTTGGACGGTGGCCTTCTACGACCCTTTTTCTGGGGCTTTTTGTCGCGACATGCCCGAACATACCCGACCTCTCACTGACCTGACATTTTTTGTTGCGTGTGTGTGTATAAAAGAAGCTTATGGTGTCTACTTTCCAAACATAAATCCTGCAACTAAATACATTAGACTTGCAGAAAGTTTTATGAAATACTTCAAAGACCTCTCTAATCTTGACTGTAAAGATATATTTAGTTTACTTCATTGGACATGAATTTGAGCAAACTCTGGGAAACAGTGAAGGACAGGGAAGCCTGGAGTGTTGCAGTCCAGTTCAGCACAGTTCCGTTGCTCGGTCATGTCTGATTCTTTGCAACCCCATGGACTGCAGCACTCCAGGCCTCCCTGTCCATCACCAACTCCTGGAGTTTACTCAAACTCATGTCTGTTGAGTCGGTAATGTCATCCAACCATCTCATCCTCTGTCATCCCCTTCTCCTGCCTTCAATCTTTCCCAGCATTGGAGTCTTTTCAAATGAGTTAGTTCTTCACATCAGGTGGCCAAAGTATTGGAGTTTCAGCTTCAGCATCAGTCTTTCCAGTAAATATTCAGGACTGATTTCCTTTAGGATGGAGTGGTTGGATCTCCTTACAGTGCAAGGGTCTCTCAAGAGTCTTCTCCAACACCACAGTTCAAAAACATCAATTCTTCAGTGCTCAGCTTTCTTTACAGTCCAACTCTCACATCCATACATGACTACTGGAAAAACCA
>SJYX01024313.1:0-13454 GCA_006410675.1 Oreotragus oreotragus | reverse complement strand
CAATCCCTCCCAGCATCAGGGTCTTTTCCAATGAGTCAACTCTTCGCATGAGGTGGCCAAAGTATTGGAGTTTCGGCTTTAGCAACATCCTTTCAATGAGCACCCAAGACTGATCTCCTTTAGGATGGATCTCCTTGCAGTCCAAAGGACTCTCAAGAGTCTTCTCCAACACCACAGTTCAAATCAATCATCAATTCTTTGGCTCTCAGCTTTCTTCACACTCCAACTCTCACATTCATACATGACCACTGGAAAAACCATAGCCTTGACTAGACGGACCTTTTTTGGCAAAGTAATATCTCTGCTTTTGAATATGTTATCTAGGTTGGTCATAACTTTCCTTCCAAGGAGTAAGCGTCTTTTAATTTCATGGCTGCAATCACCATCTGCAGTGATTTTAGAGCCCAAAATATAAAGTCTGACACTGTTTCCACTGTTTCCCCATCTATTTCCCATGAAGTGATGGGACCAGATGCCATGATCTTCATTTTCTGAATGTTGAGCTTTAAGCCAACTTTTTTACTCTCCACTTTCACTGTCATCAAGAGGCTTTTTAGTTCCTCTTCACTTTCTGCCATAAGGGTGGTGTCATCTGCATATCTGAGGTTATTGTTATTTCTCCCGGCAATCTTGATTCCAGCTTGTGCTTCTTCCAGCCCAGCGTTTCTCATGATGCATATAAGTTTATCTGCATATAAGTTAAATATGCAGGGTGACAATATACGGCCTTGACGTACTCCTTTTCTTATTTGGAACCAGTCTGTTGTTCCATGTCCAGTTCTAACTGTTGCTTCTTGACCTGCATTAGCCTCCAATTAAAATAAATACATTTTTTTTAATGTGGATATCATTTGGAAAGATCACTCCACCAAAAGGAGAGATTTGATTAATTGTGAGCTTGCCTTTGATGATTTTTCTCACACAAATGAGGATAAATAAATATAAAGAATATTTTTTAGGCTTCTGATAGGCAAGTGGAGTGACTGTGATAATGTATTGTTACACACAGAAAAGGAGGAAAATGTTATATATATGGACTCAACCTCATTTTTTTAAAATACAGCTTTAAAAATTTGGTATTGCAGAGTATAATGACTGGGCTCTAGATAACATTACTCAACAAAGAATTTTTAAAAAAAATAAGAGTTCTCAATCATAAAGGTCACAAGAAGCATACTGTGTTCTCTGGGTTGCTTTTTCTGGTGTAGAACCATGTAAGCTGGGGCACCAGTAATCTGGCATCCCGTATTGTCACTATACTGCACCCAAGGCAGAGCCTCTGTTCCACAAAGTGGAAGAGAAGAGCCCTCAGTTCTTAACTGCACTACACAGGGCCACAGGCAGCTGGGGGCAAGCTGAGAAGTGTTGACACCCCCTCTTCCCCAGAAGATAACCCTCTGATGGGGAGCTGGGAGATGAGGATAGGGAGGCCACGTTCTTGGTGGCAGCAATGCCCGAGTCCATTTCCAATGGACTGTCCCTGTTGCTGAGCTGGGTGGGGAGGGAGAGTCTTGGTTCAAATATCACAGACGTGCCTTTCTTACACAACTCTTCATAGGTTGCCTCGACTAGAGGTTTCTTCAGTTCCTGTTTGTCCTTAGGACAATTTCCAGAGACTTGAAATTTTGTTGTAAATATTACCTTTATCTGCTTCACCTGGGAACAGTTCAGCGGAGTTCCTTACATTTTCACCACCCTCAACTTTGCTGTCAATCCATCATCAATGCATTATTCTTTTCCGACTCTTTGTGAAGCCATTTAAAGTTCATTTAACAACTAAAAAATCATATAATAATAACACAAGTATTTATGTGCAACATGTTAAGTCGCTTCATTCATGTCCGACTCTTTGTGACCCCATGGAGTATAGCCCACCAGGCTCCTCTGTTCTTGGGATTTTCCAGGTAAGAATACTGGAGTGAGTTGCCATTGTTTTCTCCAGGGGACCTTCCTGACCCAGGCATCAGATCCGGATCTCCTGTATAGCAGGCACGTTCTTTACTGTGTGAGCCACCAGGGAAGCCCACAAGTATTTATGCAGGATAATTATTCAGTGCACTTCTGTGTTTCTAAGCGAGCTTTAAGTAGACCAATAAATGACTTTTTCAACTTCTAGGCTTGCATAAGAGAAAGAAACTCTTTCCATTTCTGCAGTCTGTGAATATACTGCCAACAACAAGTTACTGCTGGTAAAGGAAGGGAGCCAGAATGAAGTTTATTGATGCAGGCTAAAGGGGAGGATTAAGGGATATATGCTGAATACCCAGTCCTTAATATTTCCATCAAATTGTTTAAGTGAATTATTGAACATCTGGCTCAAGGAATAGGCTCCATCGGGTCAGTGTCGATGGTGTTTTCTTGGGCTGTCTTCCCTACCATAGCCTACTCTTCCTAATTCTCCAATTCCATCAATATTACACTCATTTAGAATATCACAAGCAGGGCATTGTGCCAAGGTCACTCAGGGACGTTCAACAGTGACATTGCTCGAAAGGTGGGCATGGTGTGTTTTGTGAACGTGCCCTCTGAGATGAGAATGGCAGGAATGCTATTGTGTGGATTTATCCAATACTTCTAGGTGCCTATGACAATCTGATTTTCAGAGAAACTTATTTCATGGCATTTTTTTCCATCCACTGGTCAGAGAGATGAGGGTTTAAGAAGGTGAAGAAAATAGTGAAGAGACAGATCAGACCCTGAGTGCAGACTGACAAGCCAGTGGAGCAAAGAGGGGGGACCCTAGAGATTATAAACCTGGGAAAGTCTGGGACTTGCTAACTGTTGTCTAATCAGAATGTCAAAGCCTCTGCCATGCCTCTAGTTCTTTTGCTTTGTTAAAAAACTGTTGGGCTAAGCCTTTGGGTTTGATTTGCCTTTCGAAATAAAACATTGGCAGGCTTAGAACATTACACCACACAGCACATGTGGATGATGTGGGGAGAAAGCAAACAGAATCAGAAAGGACTAAATTGTTTCTAACTCAGAAGGGAAAGCTGGTAGCGGAATGCAGACCACTAACACTGAATAATTTCATCTCACTATGAATATTAATAGCACATTGTCTGAGAAGGCAAGTTAGCAAGGTAATGACTGAAGGATGTGGATGGAGTGTTTGTTTTGTTTCTTCTTGGAAACAACATTCTTGACCACAGTAGCTGGTGAATTAAACAAAGTTCTGACTGCAAGGACATCTAGCCTAAACTGAAGACATTTCCTCATTTATATTATAGGTTTGGCACAGAAAATCAAGTCAGGGGATGCAGGTAAAAAACATATCTTTGTCCTAGAACTCAAATGAACTTCACTGGATATTCACATCAAACAAACTAGATAATCTTCACACCGGATTTTGTCCTTTACTGACAAACTGTAAATGAATAGAAATAGTTTCAGCTAGAACTGTCACACTTTTATCCAGAAGGGTTTTATTCAAAACATTCCCATGATAAAATTGGCCATGTGGTAGAAAGTAAGAAAAAACAAGAGTATTTCAATTTTTGCGTGGGCACTCCCTCAAGTTTACATTCTGTCTACTGAACTGTAGATGTAATACAAAAAATTTAGAAGAGTGTTCTCTCCTACAGCTGCTTAGGAGTAATTAGATATTATAAGAATATTTATTCTAATTATTCTATATTAACTAGATATTATAGAAGAAGAAAACTGGAGGGGTTGGGGGAAAAGAGAATGACAGTGATAGCCAACACACCAGACTTTAATTGCCTGCAGTATTTTACTTCAAATCCTAATCATTTGTTAAATCTTGGTCCTCCCTACCAGGTTCCAAGCTTGCAAGGCAAAGATTCAGTCTTTGTTGTTGCTGTTAGAGATCCACTCTTATCTATTGCTGAATCTGCAGTTTTAAAACACTGCCTAAAAACACATTAGCTCTGATAAATAAATGAATACTATTCTAAGATATTTTCAACAAAGAAAATAATGTTTGGGGGATAAAGTTACTGACTGTCACCTTTCCTTGTTTTTCTAGAGTTAGCAGCATCAGGAAAACACATATTTGAGTCCAAATGGGACAGAGCTCCAGCTTCTTGGTTTGGGGCTGGGCTATAAACCTGGTGTTAGAGTCTTTAAAGAGACAGAAATACTTTGCTGCTTCTGTAGCTGGGAACATGATAGTCGTGTACTTTCTCACTTCCTTTTAAGATATGATTTTTCCACCAATGAAACAAGAGCAGAAGCGCTGTGCTACATTTCTGAAAGCCTGTGCACAGTGGTTCTTATTTCCTGCCATGGTCAATTTGGAAGCACAGATCAAGTTGGACCCTCCGTCAGCCAAGGTCACTGAGTGACTGGGGAGATGAGAGCCTGCTGACCCCTGTAACCAAATACTTTTCAAACGCTACTGCCTGCTGTCAGTTCTAGGATTGAAAACACATTTGTTTCCTCCACTTATTTTTTCCACAATTAGAAATGAACGGGATATCAGTTAAAACTGTACAGAAAAGCCAATGAGTGGAGCGCTGCTCATCTGAATTGAGGTTCACCTCCACAGTCTCTGAATAACAGCCCGAGTGCTTATTTAGCAGTTTGGATGGTTGGTTAGACTGTCAAAAAGAACGCTGACTTTTCATACTTAGATTTACTTTGTGTCCAGTTTTACAACTTTTCGTATTTTTCTTAAAATTAGTGTCACAAGCCTGAAACTGCACTGTACTGGTGAAGTTTCTTGGGAATATTCTATAGCTAATAAAGATAAAAATACTTTATGTTTAAACATTATGAGAACAAAAATACTTGCAGTACAACAACACGGGGCTTCCCAGGCAGCTCAGTGGTAAAGAATCCACCTGCCAATTCAGGAGGCATAATGAGACGCAGATTTGATCCCTGGATCAAGATTGCCCTGGAGAAGGCAATGGCAACCCACTCCAGTATTCTTGCCTGGAAAATCCCATGGACAGTGTAGCCTGGGGGGCTACAGTCCATGGGGTCCCGAAAGAGTCAGACGTGACTTAGAGACTAAACAACAAATATAACAACATAAGATAGTCTTGTAGAATGAGACAAGCTGCTGCTGCTGCTGTCAAGTCACTTCAGTCGTGTCTGACTCTGTGTGACCCCATAGATAGAACCCTACCAGGCTCCGCCATCCCTGGGATTCTCCAGGCAAGAACACTAGAGTGGGATGCCATTGCCTTCTCCGCATGAGACAAGCTATGAGATTTAATAATATTATTCTTTATCCTTAGGGTATATGGCAATGCTGAGAGATGTGAGTATAAATAGAATTGCAGATTAAAAATCTATTAAAAATATCTATAGTAATGAATGATAGTTTAAGGACTTGTTCTCCAACAGGAATAAGCCAGTTCTAAATACCTGATATAATTGTGTGGTTCAAATAGCTTCGGGAAAGTGATTAGGCTTAGATTTTCCACTTCACTTCCAGCTATATTGGAAGAAATGTATCCAGATACCACTTTTCTACCTTTCCTCTTTTTCCTAAACTAAATTCCCGGTAACTGCAATATTCATATGAAAAGGGAAAATGTTAGTTGCTCAATAATGTCTGACTCTTTGCGACCTCATGGACTGTAGTCCCCCAGTCTCCTCTGTCCATGGAATTCTCCAGGCAAGAATACTGGAGTGGGTAACCATGCTCTTCTCCAGGGGATCTTCCTGACCCAGGGATCAAACCCAGGTCTCCTGCAATGCAGGCAGATTCTTTACCTTCTGAGCCACCAGGGAAGCCCAATATTCATGTACTTAGTAACTATAATCATAATAACAACAATACACATATATCTCCCAACATAGAACAACAATAATATCTCACACAGTGTGCTAAAGAAATTCACAACCTACAATTTGGACTAAGACTTAATACTTAGTACAATTTGGACTAAGACACCTGTACTGTAACTCATGCTCTGCCAGGTACCAGCTGCCCTTATTCTAAAATGGGGAAAATCAGTACTATTGGGTCCTTGTGAGAACTGAATGAGATAATATATGTTAACCACTTAGATTAGTGCCTGCCACATAGCAAGTCTCAATAAAGTATCAGTTCAACTATTATTATTCAACAATTCTTGCTTCTCAGCCACCAAAAATATTTACGCTATGAAGAAACTTTGCCAGCTGACCCATTAGAAATGACTGCTATGTAATTACAGCCTCCTTTGAGCTCATCTTCTGAGTACTCTTTAAGCTATTTGCCAACACAGTCTGTCAAATGTTATTCATTCTGAAGCGTGTGCTAGACCCACTCAGAGTTTGCCACAAAAGTGCAAAGTCATACAGCATGAATTCCTTCACCCACAACACAGAAGTTAATTGAGTTTACAAGAAGGCAGTGCAGTGGAGATGGTAAAACTCAGCTTTTGGAGTCAGATTCCCCATTTTTAACTCCAGCTTTGCTGTTCCTTGTACCTCGCTTTTCTCATCTTTAAAGTAAAGATGCTCATAATTTCTACTTAAAAGATTTATTTTGAGACTTGAATATGTTAATATATGGAAAGTGCTTTCAACAGTGCCTGACATATAGTAAGCATTATATTTTTTTAAATTGAAGTATAGTTGATTTACAATATTGTATTAGCTTCAGTTGTATAACAAGTTTTGCTAGCATGAATTACTCAAAGCTGCTAGATATCAATGATGAACTTATTAGCTACAGTTCAGGATTCAAAGAGAAAAGGTATAATCTGTATATAATATCTTCTCTCAAAGAATTTAGGGTGTTCGGGGAGTTAGAGATGATAATACAGCTAGAAGGCCAGGTGGTAAGTAAAATAGAAGAAGATATATGCATATATGTGGAATTTAAAGAAAAAAAAACTAGTATAGACAAGCTTATTTTCAAAGCAGAAATAGAGACACAGATGTAGAGAACAGACTATGGATATCAAATGGGGTAAGACAGGGTAGAATGAATTGGGAGATTGGGATTGACATGCACATATTATTGATACTATGTATGTGTGTGCATGCTCAGTTGCTCAGTTGCGTCCGACTCTTTGTGACCCTGTAGACTGTAGCCCACCAGGCTCCTCTGTCCAAGGATTTTTCCAGGCAAGAATACAGGAGTGACTTGCCATTTCCTTCTCCAGGGGATCTTCCCGACCCAGGGATCAAACCCACATCTCTTGCATCTCCTACATTGGCAGGCAGTTTCTTTACCACTGGTACGACTCGGAAAGCCCAGTACTATGTATAAAATAGATGACTAATGAGAACCTACTGTATAGCACAGGGAACTTGACTCAGTGCTTTGTGGTGACCCAAATGGGAAGGAAGTCCAAAAAGAGGGGATATATGTATAAGTATAGCTGATACACTTTGCTGTTTGGTAGAAATTAACACAACATTGTAAAGCAACTCCTGCAATGATAAGTGGGTTCTTTACCTCTAGGACCACCTGGGAAGCCAAAGCAACTATGCTCCAAAAACTTTCCTTTATAATTAAAAAAAATATATTTTAAAAAATGTACAAAATATGGCAAACATCTAGCGTAGCACAATGCTAGAGTAGTTAGAATGGAAATAAATATTAGATCCATTTTATGGGTGAAAGAAATCCAAACTTAGAAAGACGAAATGGTCATGCAGCTACAGTGTTAGAGGAGACTCTTGAACCTAAACTTCTAACTTGGGACCCTAGTGTTTCCACGACATCATTCTCTTTTTATTTTCCCACCATTATTTCTTTTCTCACTTGCACATTTTTCTGACAAGCCAGGAAAGAAATATAGAAGAGAATCTTCTTATCTAGCCACAGAGTAATCAAGCAATTTATATTTGCAGCCATACTTTGCAGTGACAATTCATACTCCTATGTGAAGTTCAGCTCCTCAATTTAGGGAGTTGACCCCATTTTCTCTCAAATACCAAAGTATTTCACTCCTGAAATTCTTCCCTTTCTCCCCTGCATTATTGTTTTCTCATTATTAAAATGTTCCTGCTGTCATCCTGGGCTTCCCTGATGGCTCAGTGAGTGAAGAATCCTCCTGCAATGCAGGAAATACAGGAGATGCAGGTTCGACCTCTGGATTGGGAAGAGCCCCTGGAAGAGGAAATGGCATCCACTCCAGTATTTTTGCATGGGAAATTACATGGACAGAGGAGCCTGGTGGTCTATAGTCCTTGGGATTGCAAAGAGTCAGACATGATTTAGTATGTTCACACACAGTCATACTAATGTGCTGTAAATACCATCTCCTCCAGCTTCTGTTCTATTTTTCTGCCTCATTTTATAGCCAAATTTCTGGAAGTAATTTATACTCACTGCCCCTACTTCCCCACCTCTCCTTCTCTCTTAAACCCATTACAGTTATACCACTTTCCCATGGCTTCAATGAAAGTGCTTCTTAAGGTCATTTATGAGCTCTAGATGGTCAGACCCAACAGTTATTTCCCAGTTTTTATCTCATGCAGCAGAGTTGGAGAAATAGATAAATAAGTGAAGAGTCAAAAGCCCTAGAGTTTCCCAGAAAAATCTGTTGATCATAGAAGCCTCAGTTATGAAACTTTATGACTAAGAAGCACACTTGGAGTCTTACTGCATCTCCAAAGGCGAATTTAGAAAGGTACCCCTGAGATTTGAGACTGGGGTTAAGTCATAACTATGAGTGTGGCATAGTTCTGGAAGGTCAGAATTTGTAAACTGAGTGAGTTTCAAGGGTGTAGGGAAGATGGTGGCCTTATCTTTGGAACAGAAGAGACAACCAGAATTTGTCTCTGGTCTTGTCTTGGAAAACATGAATCTCGAAGAGCTGCTGTTCCAACTTCTGAACTTAGATAGTTTTGTTGCAGGTTATACTTTGGCACAGGTCATCCATTTTGAGAATCATACTTCCCTGATGGCTCAGTGGTAAAGAATCTGCCTGCCAAAACAGGAGATGCAGGTTCGATCCCTGGGTTGGAAAGAAACCCTGGAGGAGGAAATGACAACCCACTCCAGTATTCTAGCCTGGGAAATTCCATGGACAGAAGAACCTAGCAGGCTACAGTCCCCGAGGTTGCAAAGAGTCGAATACGACTTAGCAACTAAACTGCCAGCAACACCCATACTTTGGTACAATTTGTCTGTTTTGAGAATCATGCTATAGTTTGTTTTGCAAGAAAAAGTTTGTATTCCATCTCAAAAGGATTCTTAATTCTTTCATATGGAAGGGAACTGGAAAGTTTGGTCTGGATACTCAATTACTTAGACAGCCCCTTGAGAAGATTTTGGTTCTCATCCTGACACTTGAACTCACTTATAAGCATGCCAATCTATATATTTCTGCTTCTAAGAATTAATATTTTTAGATATATTTTCAAGCCTATGTCCTTATTTCTTCGTACAGTGCCTCTTCAATGATATAAATAGCATCCCATCTGAAGTAGAAACAGTGCCGTGGCCTGAATTAATAGTTGAGGCTCTAATGGTTACAGTTTTTCTCTCACCCCAGTCTCCTGGAGCATTCCTAAAAACCTAGAAGTAACAAAAAGTGACTGAGAATGGAAGCAAACTTAGTGTTCTATGGTTTGTATGATTTTACTCCATAGCAAAGACTTAGGCCAAGAGATGACAGAGTCATTTCAATTATCTTATTTTCTATTTCAAAGAAGTATAGAAGCTAAAGATTAGAAATGATGGATGCTCCCATTATATTTCTCCATGGGGTCGCTAGGAGTTGGACACGACTGAGCGACTTCACTTTCACTTTTCACTTTCATGCATTGGAGAAGGAAATGGCAACCCACTCCAGTGTTCTTGTCTGGAGAATCCCAGGGACAGGGGAGCCTGGTGGGCAGCCGTCTTTGGGGTCGCACAGAGTCGGACACGACTGAAGTGACTTAACAGCAGCAGCAACAGACAGTAAATAATCTGTCTACAATGCAGGAGACTGGGGTTCAGTTTCTAGGTCAGCAATATCCCCTGGAGAAGGGAATAGCTACCTACTCTAGTATTCTTGCCTGGAAAATCCCATGGGCAGGGGAGCCTGGCAGGCTACAGGCCATGGGGTCACAAAGAGTTGGACACCACTGAGCGACTAACACACACCAGCAGTGAGTTGGCATCACTGATTATCTACCAGCAGAGAAAGACAGAAGAAAGAAAAACAATCTAAAAGACTAATATAAAACTAATTAATACTAATAAAATACATTTGATTTTCCCATATGCATATTTTATGAACTCTTTATTAGACCAAGTGTGTGTGTGGTTAGTCACTCAGTTGTGTCCAACTCTTTGCAACCCCACAGACTTCCTTGGTAGTACAGATGGTAAAGAATCTGCCTGCAATGTAGGAGACCAGGGTTCGATACCTGGGTTGGGAAGATCCCCTGGATAAAGGAATGGCAATTTACTCCAATATTCTTGCCTGGAGACTTCCATGGACAGAGGATCCTGGCAAGCTGCTGTCTATGGGACTGCTAAGAGTCAGACACGACTGAGTGACTAACACACGTAAGACCACATATACTTTAATATTTTCTGAATGATTCAGTTAGTATAACTATCAACTATTTTAATTATGATATTTTAATACCCCCAAACCCTCAGAATCTGGACTAAATTGTTTTATCCCAAATAAGTTTTCAAAGGTCTCACTGTATTTTGAGATAGTATAATAACAAACAAAAGTCATAGAAATATAGACTGCATTGTAGCAAAATTTTATTAACAATGAATATAATTTTACAACAGATAGTATAAGGTCTTAAAGAATTATACTTTGATTATCTGGAGAATTTTCTTTGGCTTAAGACTTTATCTGCCAGTAGCGTTGGAGAGCTCACTGCTTGCTCTATCAGCATTTGAATGCATAATGCAGAAAAAAAACCCCAAGAATGTTGAGCTGGGTTATCAGCATGTATTGTGATCTATCTCAGACAAGAGCCAAGAGGGCTGTTATCATCTTCCAGGCGTTAGAACACCATTATGGAATTTCTGCAAATAGATAGCTATTATTTTGATGCAATTCTAATTGTAGCAGTTGCCATAACAAGCTATGTAGGCTAAGAATACTGTCGGCAAAAGTGTTGATCAGATGATTACTGTAACCACTGTATTTGAGAATTTTAAGGTTGTTTTGCAGCTTAACCGACATTTATCTGGCATGTTCTTTCTCTGCCAGTGGCAAGTTGTATTCACTGAAGAACAATAAACACGAGAGGAGAAGCTACATGTCTTGGTGCTTTAACTTTCGCAATAGTTGTGCTTTCTTTAAAGCGTATAGATATATGCAGGTGCTTCTTGATATCCTACCCCTCTGTACCTGATAGGAAATATGTAACCACTGTATTTGAGAATTTTAAGGTTGTTTTGCAGCTTAACCGACATTTATCTGGCATGTTCTTTCTCTGCCAGTGGCAAGTTGTATTCACTGAAGAACAATAAACACGAGAGGAGAAGCTACATGTCTTGGTGCTTTAACTTTCGCAATAGTTGTGCTTTCTTTAAAGCGTATAGATATATGCAGGTGCTTCTTGATATCCTACCCCTCTGTACCTGATAGGAAATATTGTTACTTTGTTTTTTTCTGTTTATTATTTTTCTGACCACGCCATTGTGGCATGTGTGATCTAGTTTCCTGATGGGGGATCGAACCTGTGACCACTGCATTGGAAGCATGGAGTCTTAACCACTGGACTGCCAAGGAAGTCCCAAAATACTGCTACCTTAAGTTAAAGAAGATGCTCTACTTTCCTTTCCAACAATTCATAAACATGCCCTTAAAGCAGCTGCCTGATCATCTTTACTTATGTTATTTCCAAACGTATTTATTATTAATACAAATTTTACAAACACAAAATTGAACTTATACTTTTCTGGGGTAACTTTTTCTTCTGCTCTACAATCCAAATTTTAATGGTATATTACTTTGATTCTTCCCGTGGTTGTAATTTAACAGGCAGTCATTGCCTGTAATTATAGACAAATATGTTTTTATCATCTGACATGGTGGAATATTTCCAAGAATTGACCTGATCCTCTTTAATAGTATTCCTTCTGAAGTACCAACTTGGACAAAATGGCACCGAGTCAAAATGCTAAAAATCCTTGTGTGTTGTAAACCTGATTGGAATAGAAATTAACTTGTAATCCAAAAGTAAATTAGGCACTTTAAGAGAAATGTTAATGAAATGAAAGAAATGGTTTAGTCTTATACTGTATGTTAAAGCAAGGATTTATTTAAGAAACTCTGACAACAAGAAAATTGATTACCTCTGTGAAAATATACTATACTTCTGTTTATGTGCAATTATAAAATGAGTTGTTCTGAAGTCAGTTTTTCTTCTTTTCCTGAACAAAGTTAGCAGTCATTTTCTGTAGAATCAGTTAGACAAAGCTGTAGTATACCTGACTCAGCATCTATGATGACAAGATAAATGACCCACCTTCAGGTCTGGTCATTAGATTAAAAGAATGTCTTATATTAAGCCAAAATCTTACTGGGAAGCCTGTCTAGAGCCTGGACCTCGATTTTATCTAAGTATCTGAACGTACATCACAAATATTAAATGCATTTTCTTCGAATTCGCATAAGCAATGGATTAAGAAAGCTCTGTATAAGCCAAAAAGTAAACCCTGGGAAGGATGCCAAAAACCTAGAAGAAATCGAGGGGTAAAAATGGAAATCAAAGAGCAGACCTACAAGGATGTAGCGTACAGTGTCTTGACTTGTTTCATCTTCACAGAAACTTGTGTCAGCTTCATCTGGAGACAGAGTCCAGGCCCAATGCCTTGTGCTTGACACTTGGCTTCAGAGTCAGTAAACAAAACTGTCTTCCAACTTCCCTCATTTTGCCGGACTTTAAATATCTCAACCATCCCACTATAAAAAGAAGTCACAAAAACAATCGCAAGGGCAAAGAACACCTCAGACAAAGGCATATTGAATGCCTTCCCTGCTCTCCATCCCCAAGGCTATCTGAGCATCAGTCAGGGTTTTATTTAATCCGACATCTAAACAGCTATCTGTGGTGCAAACAAACTCTTGCAATGTTGACGCCAGCGTACTGTAAGGTTGTAAAGTAGTTTTGGATGTATCCCAAAATAGTAACTTTTGTAAAGCATGCTTTATGCACCTCCTTAAAATACAATTTCATACAGAACCCCATTATATAAAACAGACAAAAGCAGATATTCCTTGGTAGAATCTCGGGTGTCAGCCTTTGAACACCCTGAAGGAACTATTGGACCTCCTAAACAGAGTAAAAATTGTCAGAACTACAATGGAGGTGATGTGGTATAATGATGATGCAGATGGACCTGGGAGCTAGGTGCTCTGGTTGGGAGTCTGAGCTCTGCCTTGTTCTAACTGTGTGAGGCCACTTCAGTTCTCCTATGTCTTGGTTTCCTCTTCTGTAAATTGGAGTTATAAGAATTAAGTGAGTTAACCTGTGTAATTTGAATTGTGGTCCTGGAGAAGATTCTAGAGAGTACCTTGGACTGAGGGGCTTCCCTGGTGGCTCAGAGGTTAAAGCGTCTGCCCCTAGTG
>SJYX01024312.1:188965-201733 GCA_006410675.1 Oreotragus oreotragus | reverse complement strand
TTCTTACATGATAGTATACATATTTCAATGCTATTCTCCCAAATCATCCCACCCTCTCCCTCTCCCTCTCTTTCTCCCTCAGAGTCCATAAGTCCGCTCTACACATCTGTATCTCTTTTGCTGTCTTGCATACAGGGTCCTCATTACCATCTTTCTAAATTCCATATATATGTGTTAGTATACTGTATTGGTGTTTTTCTTTCTGGCTTACTTCACTCTGTATAATTGGTTCCAGTTTCATCCATCTTATTAGAACTGATTCAAATGTATTTTTTATATGTATGTATATGATGCATATATAAATGCATGCATATCTGTATATAATATATAAGAAGGTACTTGAGATTTTTTGTGTGTATGTAGACATATATACACATGCTATTAGGAAAGTAGAAAAACAATAATAAATATCACAGTGTATTTGTAACCTCTCTGTTTTGATTATTACTAGAAATGCTGCTAACAAAATCACTAGAAAGTGTTCACTTGGCTTTGAAACAAGTCAGATTGAAGCTCTAAGGCTAGAAAATGCTGGAGTAGTGAACAAGCCTTCTAAATAAAATTTCCCTATTTTGTTAATTTGCAAGATTAAAAACTACAGCATCATTATTTCCCTTTGACTTGACTCTGTTTTGATAGTGCATTCCCAGGCCATAACTCATTTCCCTAGGCAGCTACCCTTCTCTTAGAAATGTGTTCTGAGGAATCTACATTAAGAAGAAGATTTTTCAGAATAATTATCTACTTGCCACCTATTGATTTTCTGAAATCTTGAAAGAAGCTTGCATGACTCCCATTTAAAAAGTGTTTGTTATACAAAGTCCTCAATCATTTACTAGTTTAGATAAGCAAACAATACTTCCAAGTAACAGCTCCAAACCCATGTGTTACTTAATTGGCTGCTTTCAGAGGGCAGCTGTTCATCTGACAGTCATCTCCTATACACCAGAATTCACTGTGCATATCATTGGAAACTGCTTTAGAAAATAAACCTTGTTTGTTGGTGGATGGCCAATATTTATGGCAAGCTTTAAAACAGGAGAAAAAAAATCTCAAATATTTGGTCAAATCTGGTTTTACAGAAATTTTAAATATCATATTTCTTTAAGAAACTGAATAATAAAATTGATTAGAATAACATCTTCAAGACAAGTTAGAATATCCTAGTACTTGATCTGATAGATGGGCATGAAACATATCAGCAAAAATGGGAGGGAAAATAGTAATCAAAGAGAATATGACTTAAATTTAATTTCTTGACAGAAACTACATTTATTGGAGTAGGATTAATAAGCACTATAGAATCTAAAAGACAGAAGGATGTATATATAACCATAAATTGGAAATTTTACTTAATACAATAATTTTTCTTTAGATTCAATGCTTAAGCCATTGATGCTTGGAAAAATATATCAAAATAATTGTTAAAGATAAACTGAATATAATCTAAAATATCATCCCTTGTAATGAGTGATGAAGGAGAATATGAAAATCAGTCTTTTATGAAGAATAACTACTGCTACTTTGAGGGAGTTGTTAACCAATGTGTGGGTAGATATGTAAAAGAGACCTATATTTCATTTTTCTCCTATTTGCCTCACCAAAATTTCTTCACATATTCATTATTGTGACAACAAGTTGAATTTCCAATGCTCCATCTTCCTAACAGCATTAACCTTCCCATAAGTAAGTAAGTGTTAGTTGCTCCGTGATGCCTGACTCTTTGCGACGCCATGGACTAGCCCAGTAGGCTCCTCTGTCCCGGATATTTTCCAGTCAAAGATACTGGAGTGGGTTGCCACTTCCTTCTCCAGGGGATCTTCCTAACCCAGGGATTGAACCCGGGTCTCCTACACTGCAGGCAGATTCTTTATCTACTGAGCTAACCTCCAAATTTCACTCCTACACTGTCTGACATTTGAATTTTTCCAGTATATACTAGAAATAAAGTACATTGTCCTTTCAGTTAAACACAGGAGATTCCATTTCAAGAGCCAATGAAAATACAGTATTATATGGGGATGGACATCATTTGAAATCATTTTGGTTAAAATCAGTTAAATAGTTCTAAAAATAATCATAGAAAAATGAACTAGCTTGCAAGTAATCTAAGTCTGAATAGATGAATTAATATACTATAATGATAATAATAATACTAAATTTGTATAGTGTCTTACAGTTTACAAAATTATATTCACATACATCATTTATATCTTAAAGGGAAATCTATATATCATGCTAAAGATAGATGCTTGTTATCGTCCATTCCCATGTCCAAAATAACCTCCATATAAAACTTAGTTTGCCTCTTAGTTCTAATCTCACTTGTCTCATAAGCAGTACTGATAAAGTGATCCTTCTCTCCCTCTGAAAATTGTAAATAGGCCAGTTTTCCTTTTACCTTTTGGACAGCTCCTGCTTAGTCTCTTTTGCTGGTTCTTCTTTCTCTCTTCAGCTGTCTAATTAGGACTTCCTTGGTGTGGAGAATTTGGACTTTCTTCTTCTTTACTTACATTCATTCTCTAGGTTGATTTATACTGTCTCATGGTTTTAAACACCACCCAAAATTGATGATTCCCAAACAGGTAGCCCCTCCTTGAGGGCCACTCCTAGGATTCAGGACACCTCCCCGTCCCAGCTCCCTACATGACATATTACTTGCTGAATTCACCTTCAAAAAATAATCCAAGAGATGACTACTTACTAACCCCTCTATTACTACTACCCTGATCCAAGCGATCATGTCATCTCTCACCTAGATTCTTTGACTGCTGGTCTCCCTGCTTTCTTTTCCTCTGTAGTCTGTCAACACAGAGGCCAGAGAAATCCTATTAAGATGGCAGCCATCTCATTTAATTTCTCTGTATATAACAATGCAATGACTGGTCCTCTAACTCAGAGTAAAGTTCAAAGCCCTCGCTAATACCTAGAAAGCCTTAGATAAATAAACTTTCATTACGCTTCTGATTTCACCCCTTGCTATTCTGCTCCTCGTCACTCTGTACCTATCACACAGGACCCTGTGGTGTGCCTCCAATCTGCCAGGAACGTTTCTGCCTCAGGGTCTTTGTACTTATTCCCTTTGCCTGGGTTATCCTCTAAAAAATTACTTGTCTAACTCCCTTACTTCCTTCACATCTTTTCTCCAATGTTCTTCTCAGTGATGCCATAAGAGTCTAATCCATCTAAAATCACACACATACACACACATCTCTGACATTTCATGTTCTCTTCTCCTATTTACTTGTTTATGGTTTACCCCACTCCCTGGAACGTAAACTCCATAAAGGCAGTATTTATTTGGCTACTGTGTACCCTAATATGTTCCTAGCACCTAGAATCTTCCTGATGTACAACAGGTACTTAACAACTATTTATTGAATGCATAAATGAGCTGAATTAGCATTGTTTACATAATAAACATGAAACGAACTTGGGCAGATTTAAGCAGATGGTGAAGAATAGGGATGCCTGGTATGCTGCAGTCCATGGGGTCGCAAAGAGTCGGTCACGACTGGGTGACTGAACGACAACAACATAATGTTTTTTCTAAAACTAACAAAAAATCAAAGTTACACACTGACTTCTTTACTGGCATTGATTTTTACTGGTATGCAATATGCTACACACTTAACTTTATATTTCAATAAATCTTAAGGGATGCATAAAAGTTTTAGAAAAAAGAAAGATGAAATCCTAACTTTAAAATATTGAAGTTGAGCTTAAAATGGTGAAGTGCAATATTTTGCTTGTGTTTGTTTTTACATTCTCTTCCTTTATATTTCTATGTACTTTCAAGAGAGCAGAATGAATGCTATAACCTTAGGGCACCAGTCGGACACTTCCTGACACAATGCTGCTGCTGCTACTGCTGCTGCTGCTAAGTCGCTTCAGTCGTGTTTGACTGTGCGACCCCATAGACGGCAGCCCATCTGGCTCTGCCATCCCTGGGATTCTCCAGGCAAGAACACTGGAGTGGGTTGCCATTTCCTTCTCCAATGCATGAAAATGAAAAGTGAAAGTGAAGTCACTCAGTCGTGTCCGACTGTTAGCGACCCCGTGGACTGCAGCCCACCAGGCTCCTGCGTTCATGGGATTTTCCAGGCAAGAGTACTGGAGTGGGGTGCCATTGCCTTCTCCCCTGACATGATAAGTATGTAATATTTGTTGAATTACATATGAAAGTGAAAGTGATAACAGCCAGGACATGGAAGCAACTTAGATGTCCATCAGCAGACGAATGGATAAGAAAGCCGTGGTATATATACACAATGGAGTATTACTCAGCCATTAAAAAGAATACATTTGAATCAGTTCTAATGAGGTGGATGAAACTGGAGCCNGTTGCTGCTACTGCTGCTGCTGCTAAGTCGCTTCAGTCGTGTTTGACTGTGCGACCCCATAGACGGCAGCCCATCTGGCTCTGCCATCCCTGGGATTCTCCAGGCAAGAACACTGGAGTGGGTTGCCATTTCCTTCTCCAATGCATGAAAATGAAAAGTGAAAGTGAAGTCACTCAGTCGTGTCCGACTGTTAGCGACCCCGTGGACTGCAGCCCACCAGGCTCCTGCGTTCATGGGATTTTCCAGGCAAGAGTACTGGAGTGGGGTGCCATTGCCTTCTCCCCTGACATGATAAGTATGTAATATTTGTTGAATTACATATGAAAGTGAAAGTGATAACAGCCAGGACATGGAAGCAACTTAGATGTCCATCAGCAGACGAATGGATAAGAAAGCCGTGGTATATATACACAATGGAGTATTACTCAGCCATTAAAAAGAATACATTTGAATCAGTTCTAATGAGGTGGATGAAACTGGAGCCGATTATACAGAGTGAAGTAAGCCAGAAAGAAAAACACCAATACAGTATATTAACACATATATATGGAATTTAGAAAGATGGTAATGTGAGACAGCAAAAGAGACACAGATGTAAAGAACATGGGAGAGGGAGAGGGTGGGATGATTTGGGAGAATGGCACTGAAACATGTATACTATCATGTAAAAACGAATCACTAGTCTAGCTTCGATACAGGATACAGGATGCTTGGGGCTGGTGCACTGGGATGACCCAGAGAGATGATATGGGGAGGGAGATGGGAGGGGGGTTCAGGGTTGGGAACTCATGTACACCTGTGGTGGATTCATGTCAATGTATGGCAAAACCAATACAGTATTGTAAAGTAAAAAAATAAAAATAAATTAAAAGTATGGGGAAAAAAATGAAAGTGAAAGTGTAAGTCGCTAATTCATGTCCAACTCTGCAACACCATGTAGCCCGCCAAGCTCCTCTGTCCATGGGATTCTCCAGGCAAGAAAAATGGAGTGGGTGGCCATTCCCTTTTCCAGGGGATCTTCCCAACCCAGGGATTGAACCCAGGTCTCCTGCATTACAGGCAGATTATTTACCATTTGAGCTACCTGGAAATCCCTGAATTACACACACACGCACACACACACACATATGTATATACATAAATGTATACATATATTCATACTGGAAACCCATAAAAAAATCACTAATTAGAAAAGAAGGTATGTGATAAGCGATGGTATCACCTGTTTCAATAGGGACACACGGAGGAGTGAAGCACATTGTGGAACAGTTTTCAAACACCATACCAAAGAAGGAGGATCATACATTTAGTTTAAGGAAAGATAGAACTTGCTATGAGTGATTGAATACACCATAAGTAATAAAGGGATGAGAAATAAATAGTCTATTTAAAGAAGGGATGAGGCTCTTATGAGAGATATTGTTTATTTATGGAAAGTTCCTATACTTGAAAAGCAAATAAAATATGCCATACTATCTATACTATACAAATGCCTGGGTCTGAAAGCCAAACAGTATAAAGTTGCTCAGTTTTTCACCTGACATCTATTTTTGCCTACTCACAAAAGGGAAGCAGGAAGAAACTTCAAAAGCCAATATGTTCAAGACGTTCAGCAGCAGGATGAAACATGCACAATGAAAGGAATATTGTGGGCAAGCGTTCTGTCAGTGGCTCACCCATGGGTGGATGTACTGTGTACCACTGAGACACCTGCATACAGAAATGTGTGTGTGCTACACTGGTTTCCATAGTTTCCCAAATCTACAGTTGCGAATGTTAGTTTCTCAGTCACGTCCAACTTTGTGAGACCTTCCCAGGTGGCACTAGTGGTAAAGAAACTGCCTGCCAAAGAAGGAGATGCAAGAGATGGGGGTTTGATCCCTGGGTTGGGAAGATACACTGGAGGAGGGCGTGGAAACCTACTCCACAATTCCTGCCTCCTGGAGAATCCTATGGACAGAGGAGCCTGGTGATCTACAGTCTACAGGGTCACAAAGAGTCAGACACAACTTAATGACTTGAGTCTATGACTATGGACTGTAGCCCACCCGGCTCCCCGTCCATGGGATTCTCCAGGCAATGATACAGGAGTAGGGTGCCAGTTTTTTTCCAGGGGATCTTCCCAACCCACAGATTGAACCCAGGTCTCCCACATTCCAGGCAGATGCTTTACCATCTGAGCCACCAAGGAAGCCCCTCACAATACAGTGGTTGGCTTTGGCAATCCAGAAATTTCCATAGCTTCTTGTGCTCTGATTGGTTGTTAAGCTTTCAGCATGCCTTTTCATCACCTAGAAATTGTAACTCATCCTTGGTAATCAACTACCCCAATATGGGATTAGAGACATTACACAAATAATTGCTTATTTATGTCTCTATCATGAGACTAATTATTACTTCATTTGAGTTTTATACATTAATATTAATATATATGTGATTAATATTAATGTGTAAATATAATAAGCATTATTATCAAAACAATTTGCTTGTAGTTATTTCTAAATATCATCATTGCCAGCATATTGTGCACATTTCACATTCAATAAAATTATATTCTATTATTAAATGTGTATTACGTTACATACTGTTTATGGGGTTCTCATAAATGTGTTCCTAATGGACTGGCTTTTTTATTTTAGCATCATAAGAAATATCAGGTTGACACCATAGTAGAAATTTCAAATGCTTTACCATATTCTCCAAATTTCTCAAAAGGAAACTGAAAAAGTAGTCTTTCCAGCAACACTTTTCATTTAGTCATAATAAAAAAAATCACACTTGAGAAGAAGGCTTTATGTATAGGGCAGTTTTGAAAGAAACTAGTCTTGAGATGTTTTCATGTGAGAAAGTTCTTTTAGATGAGCAAAGTTTCTATCTCCATTAGAAATATAAGCAGAGAATATCATTAGTGGCAAAATACTAAGCAAGAATGCAGCTGCTGATGACTCCAAAGGAACACAGATGAAGAAACATAGAAGGACTTGACCAACAATGGGTTATAATGCAGGTCTGCCATATGGAGACTCCATGAGGACAGTTGCTGCTTCATCTGTTGCATTCTTCTTTGTTAGCTCCAGCATTAGCACAGAGGCTGCAGTGAGTGAGCATGCAATCAATGTTCGCTAAATTTACAAATGAATAGTCCCCTTGGACTCCTTATCATACCTCACATATACTAAGCTCCTATAATGTATCAGGTTTTACACTTACATACTTCAACTCCTCTTTCCATGCATGCTGTACCCATTATAGAGATGAGGAAATTGTGACTCAGAGAACTTAAATAATGTGTGTACCTACCAAACAGCAGAACTGGGTGAGCTGGTTATTTCATGAATGGAAAGGATGTATGAGGGTTCTGAGTTGACCAAAATGTCTTAATATGGGAGGGAACCCACCTATAAATATCAGTACCTCCCCAATTATTTCAGGGTATTTTTCTTTGCTCTTTGTATGTAAATAAGTTAAAAATAAGTTCTAGGTCTGAGACTTGGTATGCTGCTGAAACTTGGTATATATGTTCCCAAATTACCAAGTCAATCAGAAATTTGGTTTTGAGAAAAAGTTTATTGGTTAAAACTTCAATGTCTCATCTCAAGGAACGTTGTAGGAATAGGTGATATTTCAGAAATGTATGTGCTTGGAAGATGGAGAACACTAAAATAATGCATAATGATATAACTTTCCAGTAAGTGGTGCTAAACTTTAGCTTCTTTAGACAGAAATGTCTACTCTGTGGAACAACGGAGCATAAGAAAGTGTAAAGTGAAACTGATGGAACTGAATTGAGTTTCTGAAGTTATTTAGGGCTCATTTTCTGTATCTGCTTCTGGTACAGTCTTCCCTGGCCTTTTAAAAGTTCTATAATGACTGAATCATACTTTTATTCATAGTATCTTTCTCATTTATAGACTTTTAAAAGGGTATAATTTAAGCCACATTTCTTATTCAAATATTTGACACAATATTTCCTTTGATATATAAAAGCAACAGATATTTTTAAAACTCTCACCGCTTTATACCTAGAATAGCAATGATCAGAATTCAAGATAATAGTCTGGAGATTATTTACACACACACCCCAATTTTTTTTTTTTCAATAGATCATTGAGATGTCATGTACAACATGATGACCACAGTTAACACTGGTCTATGATGTATAAGAATGTTGTTAAGAGTATAAATTCTAAGAGTTCTCATCACAAGGATAATTTTTTTATGTTTATTTAATTTTTTCTCTTTTTATTGTGTCTATATGAGATAGATGTTAGCTATTGTGGTAATTGCTTTATGATATATGTGAATCAAGCCATTTGCTATACTTAAAACCTACAAAAGAAATTTTAAAAAGAGATCAGTTCATTGAAAACTGACTTAATTACCACAGTAAAAATAATTCAAATTTTCATTTATTAATAGTCATGGTAGTATAAAAATGTTGATTCATTTCATTAAAAAAACAGTTCATTAAAAATATAACCTCAAACCACTTTTCATTCTAGCCAAATGACTAAACTATTTCTTCACTATTATTGGTTTATCACTGAATTATTGAATCCATGTTTTCTCAGGTCACTCTAAAGAAATGGAACTAAACATCCAAGAGTCACATTTGTGGGAATAATAAAAGATAAGGATCTTTCTGTTTTGCTATTCTTTAAAAATATTATGGTTAACATTTCTAAATTAGCTTCACATGGGTTAGCATTTTTTCCAGTTTTTTGAAAGCTAAATTTTGGGGAACTTTGTTTGTACACATCTCCCACTGTGATCATGTTTGCCAGGTCATTCTAATTATTTCATTTTAAAAAAGTGACTCCTTCAGCATAATAGTTTTGGCATTAATGAAATTAAAGGTTGTGACTGAATAACTATAATGGTCTAACATTTAAAAAATAAACACATCTCCTATCTCCAATTTTATTTTCTCTCGTTACTTTAGCAAAGATTTGACATCAATATTTCACTGAAAGGCTATTATCTGTTCTTAATGTGCAATTACATTAAGAACATTACCTAGTTAATTTATAGGAGGTTATCTATAAAAAATAAATAAAAGATAAGTGTTCAATAGAACCAAGAAGGTAAGGAAACACTTAAATCTCATTTGAAAATGAGTTTATTTAAAAAAATCTTTCCTGAAAGATTTATTAAATAAACAGCTTAAGACTCTTGACTTGTTTTGCTTTTTAGAAAACATAAGATATTGTTTTATAATTCTATTTCTATTTCTACTTCTATTTCTGTGTATATACAAAAGATGCTTAACTACATATGTACATATATAGCAATACTACATTTATCAAATGATATCAAGCCACAATACAATTCATATAACACTAGTTTTCTTTAAAACAATAATTTCATTTGGTTTTATTTCAATCATGCTAAAATTTCTCCAAAATGTATTCAACTTCTTTAGTTATTAAATATTATATACAATATATGAATTAACATTGTATGTTGCTATTTCAAGTCCATTTTTATGGACAGTAGCTCCTCCACTGCTGTAATAAAGCAGTGCCTTTATAGACATAAGATTGGCCACCTTAAATGTCTTAGAGCATTCATTACTTATTTGCCTTCAGTTATTGTTCCTCCATAATTTTCCCTTACCTGAAGTTATAATTTTTCAGTACAACTACCTTTCTACATTTTTCGTATGCAAATGTCTAGATTGGTCAGCCCTTGAAATAACCCATGTGAGCTCTGGGACTGACTTTTCCCTTGCTGCTGCTGAGATTTTAATTTCTGAGTTTGGAACAAGACACTGATATCCAAATGAAATAGAAAAGGATGTTTATACGATTTTATCTTTATTTAACAGGAGCCTGGATCAAGCCAAAGAGCAGCCTCTGGCATCTATCCTGAAGCAGAATCTTGACTATGTCTGGCCGTCCCTGTTTTAAGAAGACGGACACAGACTCAGCGTGGAGTTTTAACAAGGGATCTATACATTAGGCTCATCTTTCATTATATAGATCTATACATTAGGCTCATCTTTCATTATATAGATCTATACATTAGGCTCATCTTTCATTATATAGATCTATACATTAGGCTCATCTTTCATTATATAGATCTTTATTCTATAGTTTCATTATTCATTCACCCAATCAACAAATATTTATTAAACTTCAATTCATTGGAGGTATCATAACTGAAACTAGGGTAGATAAAAAGGTGAATTATAGATAAGCTTTCAAGTGTGTCTTACATATAACAGAAAATGAACTGTTGACAGTATTCCTGGCAGACAGCTGTGTCACATAATGGCTGAGAGTAATTATTTAAAAAGCATATTTTCACTCAGTTTAACAAATACAATGCTACATTGTAAAATTAATTGAAATCATAATATATAAAACATATAGAATTATTTTATTGAAATAAAGGCATTTATTTTAAAATTTTCTTTATTGAGGAAAGAAGTAACTTGCCTCTTCCATAAGACTGAATAAACTTATCATAAGAATATAGAGTATTACATTTTCTCTCAAAAGACAACTTTTGTTCAAGGAACAGAAACTGTGCAGAATAGAAATATGCTAAGGGACTTGTCCATTTAAACTCTCATTTCTTCAGGATTTTCTGGTTTCCAGCCATTGACACACATGCATTTGTCAGAACTGGGCTGGATCATAGGGCAGGTGAATTGGCTACAGCTTGTAACAGTGAGACTATGGATAATATTCTATTTATATAGAAAAGAAAGATGAAAAAATAGTTTTATAAGTCTAATAAATGCACACTTTATTTCTCTCAAATAATATGTATATAGTGGTAGTAGTGATGGTTTAGTGACTAAGTTATATCCTGCTCTTGTGACCTCATAGACTGTAGCCTGCCAGGCTCCTCTGTTCATGAGACTTCCCAGGCAAGAATACTGGAATGGATTGCCATTTCCTTCTCCAGGGGATTTTCCCAACTTAGGGATTGAACTTGCATCTCCTGATTTATAGGCAGTCTCCTGCATTGCAGGCAGATTCCATACCACTAAGCCATCAGAGAAGCCCCACGCATATATTGTATTGGCCAAAAAGGTGGTGTGGGTTTTCCATAAAATCTTATGAACGGACCCGAATAAAATTTTTGGCCACACCTATACACACATATATACACACATATACAAGATAATTCAGTTTTATTCAAAATAAGGGTTTGAAAAAAAAAATAAGGGTTTGCCCCACAACTTAATTTATCCCCAGAAATGTTTAGGAATTGGAAGTGTAAATCACTTGTATATGGCTTAATTCTGTCAACTGAATTATCTGCACTTACCAAAGGGACAGAACAAAAGGCAGCTCAGAAGGATGCATTTCAATGGAGCAAAGCTAGACCTTCACAGGCCTGGGTACACTGTAGAGCTCCTCATGCTCGGCTGCTTCTGTTGTGTCTGACTTTTTGTGACCCTGTGGACTGTAGTCCACCAAGCTCCTCTGTCCATGGGATTTTTCAGGCAAGAATACTGGAGTGGGACTCTTATCATCACTATAACATGGAAAGTAGACATCTACAGAAATATTGTAAAACAGAGTTCTACTGCATTTTCTGATAGAATTAATAACTAGAACACACAAATCTTCACAGAAGCTTGAAAGGGTAGAACAGGATGCTGTGATATTGATGGGAACAATCTTGGTTCACAGAAGGAGCTGTTATCTACAGAATCTTTAGCCTTATAGATGTTGTACCTAGAACTTCTTGGATTTTCCCAGGCATTTTTCTATGATTAGATTACATTAGACTTGTATAGCTATATCTATAGTTCCATTGGCCATCAACTCCTTCAATAGTTCATATTAAAATGCTACATTAGAATGAACTCTGACTATATTTATTGCTCTTTAAATTATTAAAAATATCTAGAATTCACGGATTTCTTTCATGTGACACATTATCTTAAAACTGGAAAATATTTTTAGTTATGTCTGCCAATCTCTGTGGCTAATAAAAGTCATTTCACAGTTTTCTACTCATTTCATTATTTTAATATTGTGGTATTGCTTCAGTAAAAGTCCATTTTTTCAGTGGCTTATTATTTTCTTTGAGAAATTTCCAGATCAGAAATACTAATAACATTTTCTCATTTTTAAAAGAAAATGATAACCTAGTTTATTTGCTTTTTTTTTCCCTGATGTAGCATATATATTGGTATATTACATTTACATCTTGAACCAAATATTTAAGAATTATCTTAAGGTAATACATTGTAAACTACTTTAAAAATTCATGCTTTAAATTTTAAACCTTTATGTTAAAGCACCATGGCATTAGGAAAACAAAACAAAGGATCAAAATGCTTATTGGACTAGTTACCACCAATTTAATAAACGCCAAGCTGGTTTTAGAAAAGGCAGAGGAACCAGAGATCAAATTGCCAACATCCGCTGGATCATCGAAAAATCAAGAGAGAGATGTGTAT
>SJYX01024312.1:154580-175277 GCA_006410675.1 Oreotragus oreotragus | reverse complement strand
CAGTCGTGTCCAACTCTTTGCGACCCCATGAATCGCAGCATGCCAGGCCTCCCTGTCCATCACCAACTCCCGGAGTTCACTCAGACTCACGTCCATCGAGTCAGTGATGCCATCCAGCCATCTCATCCTCTGTCATCCCCTTCTCCTCCTGCCCCCAATCCCTCCCAGCATCAGAGTCTTTTCCAGTGAGTCAACTCTTCGCATGAAGTGGCCAGAGTACTGGAGTTTCAGCTTTAGCATCATTCCTTCCAAAGAAATCCCAGGGCTGATCTCCTTCAGAATGGACTGGTTGGATCTCCTTGCAGTCCAAGGGACTCTCAAGAGTCTTCTCCAACACCACAGTTCAAAAGCATCAATTTTTTGGTGCCCAGCTTTCTTCACAGTCCAATTCTCACATCCATACATGACCACAGGAAAAACCATAGCCTTGACTAGACAAACTTTAGTCAGCAAAGTAATGTCTCTGCTTTTGAATATGCTATCTAGGTTGATCATAGCTTTCCTTCCAAGGAGTAAGCATCTTTTAATTTCATGGCTGCAGTCACCATCTGCAGTGATTTTGGAGCCTTAGTTTGTTATTAATTTACCCTCGGGAAACTCCCATTATCCCTAAAGAGTTATTATTAGCAAGCTCTCCTTTTCTCCAGTTCAAGGGAAGGTTGTGCTTTTCTCCCATCTGACTTCTAGTCCTGATGATATCAGTAGGGTAAAGATCTCCATATCTTCTCACTTCCCTACACTGTCTGCACTGAGTAAAGTTGAACTAGCTTGAATTAGTGAAGTTATCCCTTAGGGGACCTGTCTAAAATGCTGGTGATGAACAATGCTGAGTATTGTGGAAGAATACTGTACACTCTAGACCCTGTGGGTGTGTGTGTGTTAGCCACTCAGTCATGTCTAACTCTTTGTGACCCCATGGACTGTAGCCCACCAGTATGCCAATTACTGAAGTGCAGATTTAGAAAGTCTTAATATACTTACAATCTATGCTTATTATATATATATTCTGCATGATTTTATGTGATTCTAATACATTAGTTTGGAAATGTGAGCCTATTTTCATCATAAGAATCATCTCCTTTTTAATTGTATGGCTTAAGTTATATGAGTTATTTAGTGTGCACTAATTTAATTAATATTAAAACAAGCAGGCTTCTAATCTTCCTTTTTGATCAGGTTTGGATGCATTACAATACTCTTTCAAAATAAGGAGGGTATCTCACACAGAACATAAAATGAAAGACACAAGTCAAATATGACCCCTGCAATCAAGATAAATGAAATTCTTTATCAGTCAACAATCTAAAAGAGGAATTTAGAAGCCACCTTCCCTAGTAGCTCAGCTGATGAAAGAATCCATCTGCAATGCAGGGGATCCTGGTTCGGTTCCTGGGTCGGAAAGATCCTCTGGATAAGGGATAGGCTACCCACTCCAGTATTCTTGAGTTTCCACGGTGGCTCAGCTAATAAAGAATCTGCCTCCAATATGGGAGGCCTGGTTTCCATCCCTAGGTTGGGAAGATCCCCTGGAGAAGGGAAAGGCTACCCACTCCAGTATTCTGGCCTGGAGAATTCCATGGACTGTATAGTCCATGGGGTTACAAAGAGTTGGACACGACTGAGTGACTTTCACTTTCACTTTTCACACATTGAATATAGAAAGCACAAAAGAGAATGTAATGTGGCCTTATGTACAATGTGAGAGATTGAAAATTTGGCCAGAAACTAGACCTAATACACAATACTATTTCTCGAAAAGAAAACTTTGATTTGAAACAAGACATTTATTTCTAATTAAAACAATTATTTTCATCTTTCGAACAAAGATTAAAATAGGCAGACATGGCTTCTATTCAAAACTGCCACACAAGCTTTTGTCTTCCTGAATATTACCACACCTAAGATGGGCAAGAGGAAAAAGATATTTTGAATTGAGAACGGGTCAATTTCAGTTTGTCTCATTTGAAACTCTATCCCTGCTTATCGTAAAAATTCAGCTTAGGAGAAATACAGCCTTATTTAAGGTAAGTTACAGAAATCTCAATAAATAAGGAAATCTTTGGAAAATAAAACATTAAACAAAGAAGGATATCCGTGTGAAAAATCAGACAGGCATTGGTAAAAGATGGGATCAAAGATGGAATATTATCAAATGAAAACTCACCTCTCTTTTCCTCAACACACCCTATCTGCTTCTAACCACTCTGCTACCCACACTCAAAATTCAGAGTATCAGATACTTGAGCCAGTTGATTGGCTACATCCAGTTTATACAAACAATTGGCTTTGGATTTCTCTTTTCTATGTAAAGTTGTAGGTCAAATTGACATAGCTGTATGGCAGACATAATTAAAACCCTCTCATGCATTGTTCATTCCCATGTGTACCAAAGACTCCATTTTGGAGTCTATGCATACTGATGCCATTACTATTGAAGTTCAGTTCAGTTCAGTCACTCAGTCATGTCCGACTCTTTGCAACCCATGAACCACAACATGCCAGGCCTCCCTGTCCATCACCAACTCTGGAGTTCACCCAAACCCATGTCCATTGAGTTGGTGATGCCATCCAACCACCTCATCCTCTGTCATCCCCTTCTCCTCCTGCCTTCAATCTTTCCCAGCATCAGGGTCTTTTCAAAGGAATCAGCTCTTCGCATCAGGTGGCCAAAGTATTGGAGTTTCAGCATCAGTATCAGTCCTTCCCATGAATATTCAGGACTGATTTTCTTTAGGATGGACTGGTTGGATCTCCTTGTAGTCCAAGGGACTCTCAAGAGTCTTCTCCAACACCACTGTTCAAAAGCATCAATTCTTCGGTGCTCAGCTTTCTTTATAGTCCAACTCTCACATCCATACATGACCACTGGAAAAACCATAGCCTTGACTAGATGGACCTTTGTTGACAAAGTAACATCTCTGCTTTTTAATATTCTGTCTAGGTGGGTCATAACTTTCCTTCCAAGGAGGAAGCGTCTTTTAATTTCACGGCTGCAATCACCATCTGCAGTGATTTTGGAGCCTGGAAAAATAAAAATTAGCCACTGTTTCCCCATCTATTTGCCATGAAGTGATGGGACCGGATGCCATGATCTTAATTTTCTGAATGTTGAGCTTTAAGCCAACTATTGAAGAAGGGATACTAAATAAAGAAAAGATTTTCTAGTATACGTGTTGGCAAAATATGATGCTTAGGTCAATCTTAGCCCGTGATCTGTTTTCATACCATCTACAAGGTAATAATTATTGCATTCCAGTATTCTTGTCTGGAGAATCCCCATGGATAGAGGAGCCTGGTGAGCAACAGTCTACAGGGTTGCAAGAGTCAGACACGACTGAGTGATTAAGCACACACAGGAGCCTGGTGGGCTACAGTCCATGGGGTCACAAACAGTCGGACATGACTGAGTGACTAAGCATGTGTGTGTGCATGTAATACATATATATATATGTATATATGTACATCATATTTTAATAGCATACACACATATATGTAATTTTTTAAGGAGATGTTTAAAAAAAGAAGATGAGACTACAGACCCTATATGGACCAGAGACTCTAAGATATTTAAATACCTAGCTCTTTACCAACAGTTTGCCATATCTTGGTCTAAAAGGATACAGTGATAAGGGGTCTTTGATAACTTGGATATTGGTGGTAAGATGTATTAATTATCTTAGTATAGTAGAGTGAGAAATTGTGTAAGAATAATAAAAACACTGACCATTATCATTCATGGTTTTGGTTCAAAGGAAATTGCAATGAATATAGCATTTAGAGAGAATCCAGCAGAAAAAGGGAGGCATGCTGAACATTCCACCATCACTACTAGATTATAATAATGGTGATATTCACAGAATGCAATACCCACAGTCAAATGGTGATTTCCTCAGATTGCAAGTGAGACAGTTTTATGTTCCAAACTCAACACAAAGATCAGGAAATAGCATGTTTAAAATACAGGAAGAGAAAAGATGTCTAACTTTCAAAAGTTTCAATGACTGACATTTCTGCTATTCAAATTCCTTTAGAGTATTTAATCTTACATTTTAAAATAATAATAATAAAAAAAATACACACAAGAAACAGTACCAAAGAGATTCTTTCCAAATATATGCCACACTTTAGAAGTAGCACTGCTAACAGCTTTTAGGTTATATAACCTTCAACATATTTTCCTACACATTTATTTATTAATGCAAATAAACATATAACATTGGTGATTATTTGCTTATTTTACACAAATGGAAATATATCATATGGGTTTTTCAGTACCTTCCTTTTAAAATTGTGTGTTAAATGATCCCGAGGTCTTAGAGATATTTCCATGTTACTATCATGAAAAATTACTTCATTATTTATAATTGCTGCCCTAAATTCTCTGGGTATGTAGCATAATTAATTTCCTCACTTTAAGATAATCCTTCTTTCTTATATATATGAATAATTCTTTATTTTGATACTATGAATAATGCACTACTCAAGGTATTTTGCCCATGTCTTCTGTACCTTTTTCACTTCCTCTCAGTTTACCTCCAGTTCAGTTGTCACTTTCAGGTTCCTGTTTGCACATATATTTTATTATTATTTTTAAGTACATTTCCTAAAAGACCTCTTAGTCTTTAAACAATTGGATAACTGTAATATATATATTTTTATAAAGTCGGATTTTGGAAAGAAAGAACCATTTGGCAAATACTGAGTAAAATATATGAATAGAGTTAAGAGTATTGATAGGTAAAGATCCAGAATTATCCAAATATGTAATCTTCTGCCTTAGAAAATGGTAAGCTCCTTGTAATTAGAACTGTGATCTTCCAGATGTTCAAGCTGTATTTAGAAAAGGCAGAGGAACTAGAGGTCAAACAGCCAATATAAGATGGACAATCAAAAAAGCAAGAGAGTTCCAGAAAAACATCTACTTCTGCTTTATTGACTGCTGGGAGCCAGTGTGAGGAACCCCGCCCATGGCAAAGGTCATGAGGAAGGAGGATTGGCATATGCAAAGGTGGGATCAAGCCTCAGGGGTCCCCCTGGAAATTCTTAAGCATCTACCCCCAAAACCAGAGTCTGCCTACCTTACTGCATTATGCTTTCACCAACTCCTCTGACATTAACAGGGGGCTGTTCCCCCACCATCTTTTTCTGGAAAAAGTTAATTTAGAGCTTTTAGATAATAAGTCTCCTGGGCATAATAAGAGTGTTTCAATCCAAAAACCCCTCTGATGGCTTTCTAGCCTGCCTGCCGGACTCTTACAGCTGCGCATGTGATTATTTGCAGCCTCCTGACTGTGAGAGGCACAGGAAGCTTAAAACATCCTAGGAATGTAGGGGCTTCTGAGGAGTTAAAATCATGATAATAGGACTGATCAAGGGTTTCATTTGTTGAGCCAATACTTGCTGCCAAATTTTCATATCTTTTATTTGTAGATATAGTTGGCATGTAGAAAAAACAGGTAGTAGCCCTAGTATTAGCAACATTAGATCTTTGAGTTAAGTACTTTCTTTGTTATAACTCACTGCACACTTGTTCTACAGGAATGTAACTTTATTTAGTACTTTGAGGGTGATGCAGATTAAGGAAAAAACACTTCAAGGGAAAGAGTTTTCTGGTTGATAGATATTTATCTAGGAAGAGAGCCAGAAGAATATTAACAGGCTTCTTGGCCAGAAGATAATGTAAACCACCTGAGACCTTTTGTATACGAGAAGGTATGCAAAAAGAAAGCCTGGTCTCAATGAGGGTCAGGACTGCTGCCCCTGCATAACTCTGCATATTCCATTATTTCTTTATGTACAACTTGGAGTATATAATCTGCTTTTGAAAATAAAGTTGTGGGTCTGGCACCAATTCTTGGCTCCCCCATGTCATTCTTTTCTCCCTTTTCTGGCTGAATTCCCATCTGGAGCGTGGAGGCTCACTGTGTCTACTTATTTGTCCTGGCTTCTAAGACTCATGAGAGAGGGAGCCCAAGGCGGGGCACCCTCTGCTATTCAAGCGGGCGCCAGTGGCCTACATAGATGGTGCAAGTTCCTTGTCTTGGAACTTTATTGGTTTTCCACATAAACCAAGTTATTCAGCCTCTTTTCTCCACTAATTTTCTTACTACACTATTCTTTCCTAATCTTTTTTATATTTCTAAATAAATAAGATTTTTCTTGCCTACTCCATCCCCGCTTTGAATTCCCTGGATCCACTGGGGCTGGACCCCGGTAATTGACTATGCCAAAGCCTTTGACTCTGTGGATCACAATAAACTGTGGAAAATTCTGAAAGCGATGGGAATACCAGACCACCTGACCTGCCACTTGAGAAACCTATATGCAGGTCAGGAAGCAACAGTTAGAATTGGACATGGAACAACAGACTGGTTCCAAATAGGAAAAGGAGTACATCAAGGCTGTATATTGTCACCCTGATTATTTAACTTCTATGCAGAGTACATCATGAGAAACTCTGGGCTGAAGGAAGCACAAGCTGGAATCAAGATTGCCAGGAGAAATATCAATAACCTCAGATATGCAGATGACACCACCCTTATGGCAGAAAGTGAAGAGGAGCTAAAGAGCCTCTTGATGAAAGTGAAGGAGGAGAGTGAAAAAGTTGGCTTAAAGCTCAACATTCAGAAAACGAAGATCATGNGGCTGGACTGGAAGAAACACAAGTTGGAATCAAGATCACTGGGAGAAATATCAATAACCTCAGATATGCAGATGACACCACCCTTATGGCAAAAAGTGAAGAGGAGCTAAAAAGCCTCTTGATGAAAGTGAAGGAGGAGAGTGAAAAAGTTGGCTTAAAGCTCAACATTCAGAAAACGAAGATCATGGCATCTGGTCCCATCACTTCATGGCAAATAGATGGGGAAACAGTGGAAACAGTGGCTGACTTTATTTTTCTGGGCTCCAAAATTATTGCAGATGATGATTAGAGCTGTGAAATTAAAGGACACTTAATCCTTGGAAGGAAAGTTATTACAACCTAGATAGCATATTGAAAAGCAGAGACGTTACTTTGCCAACAAAGGTCCGTCTAGTCAAGGCTATGGCTTTTCCAGTGGTCATGTATGGATGTGAGAGTTACACTATAAAGAAAGCTGAGTGCCAAACAATTGATGCTTTTGTACTGTGGTGTTGGAGAAGACTCTTGAGAGTCCCTTGGACTGCAAGGAGATCCAACCAGTCCATCCTAAAGGAGATCATTCCTGGGTGTTCATTGGAAGGACTGATGCCGAAGCTGAAACTCCAATATTTTGGCCACCTGATGCGAAGAGCTGACTCATTTGAAAAGACTCTGATGCTGGGAAAGATTGAACGTGGGAGGAGAAGGGGACAACAGAGGATGAGATGGTTAGATGGCATTACTGACTCAATGGACATGAGTTTGGGTAAACTCCCAGAGTTGGTGATGGACAGGGAGACCTGGCATGCTGGGGTTCATGGGATCACAAAGACTGGGACACAACTGAGCAACTGAACTGAACTGAACTGAATCACACCTCTTCCTCTACTTACCTATATCTGATAAGAAAGCCCAAGTACTCTCTTCTCTGGGCCAAAAGGAAGTTCAGATCATCCAAGCCCTGACCTACATGTGGAACTCTCCAGCTTTATCCCCTTTTATCACCATAAAAGCCAAGCCATTCTCCTTCCTCTGCTCTATTCAGGTATTCTTCAACCATCTTGAGAGCTTGCTCTGCTCTCCCCAGAAAAACTCATTATGTGAGTGATGACTTTTTTCAGACTCTCTGGGAGTATGTGTTATCAGTTGGTTTCCATATCCAAAGTGAATTGCCATTGAAGGATCCATCCTGTCTCTGTGGAGTAAGGGCAGCAATTGGCCCCAAGAGCAGGATACTGAGATGCTGTCCCTTACCACCTGGGGTCTCTTCTCTCTTCTTTGGCTTTGGAACTGGCACTGCTGTAGCTGGAGAACATGCACTTTGACCTACTGCCGTCTGGCTAGCTTGTGCTTTCACCTAGCTTCTTTGTGCTGCATCTGTGAGCTCCTGCTTAAGCTTTGACCAACATAAATCAGTTTAGCCAGCTGGCATATAGTGAAAGGATTATTACATTGGGACCCTCCTTAAAGCAGTTCTGAATTCTCTGTCTCAACCTGGACTTATGTGTGAGTCTCAGGTTGAATCGTGTACCGATTCCAAACTAACCCATGACTGATACTAACCTCAAAGAAACGAGCTTTATCATTTGAACAGTGGTTGTGTCTCAACCATGTGTTGGCCCCCTTTCTTTATAGAACTCAGAACAAAAATGATAGCCTATTCAATAGACAGTATCGTCACTCCCATAGAGGAAGAGCAGTTACTACATGGGATGCTGAAAGTATGATATATAAAAGAAAATGACTCGCTGTGTGTCTCTGTGTGTGTGTGTTTGTGTGTGTGTGGTCAGTCATATCTGACTCTTTGTTACCCCATGAATTGTAGCCAGCCACAATACTCTGTCCATGGGATTCCCCAGGCAAGAATACTGGAGTGGGTTGCCATTGCATCCTCCAGGGGATCAAACTCACATCCCCTGCATCTCCTGCATTGATAGGTGGATTCACTAGTACTTTAAAAAATGCTCCGATGCTTCCACCTATGCATCATGAATACAAATAAACTTGATCCTTTGGGATCCAGAGAGGACCATGTGTGTCACCTCTGTGACAAAGCCAAGAGATTAATTCAACCGTTGCCATGGGGAGGTCCGCAACACTGATAGTACTAACGTGAGATGAGGTTCTCTGGAAGAAGAAATTTCTAAAAACTTTTCATAAGATCAATAACATCTCAGGATCTAATATAAAAACCAAAACGCAAAACTCCAAACTGTCAAGGTCCTCAGAAATGAGAAATCTAAAAAACTGTCATAGTGCAGAGGAACCTAAGAAGGCATAACATGGAATGACTCAATTTAGTGTTGTATCACGGATAAGATATTGGGATGGCAAAAAGACATTAGGTAAAAACCAAGGAAATCTGATAAAGTCCAGACTTTAGTCAATAATACTCTTTCGGTGTTGGTTCACTAAGTTGAACAAATGTTCCATACTAATGTACAGTGTTAATAAGGTGTATTGGTTGTGGAGTATATTAATATATTCTTCACACTTTTTCTGTAAATCTAAAACTTCTAAAGTAAAACTTTTTTTTTTTTTTTAAAAAAAAGGAAAATACTAGATGATGAGATCTGGAGGACAACAGAATTAAACACTGAATGGGGATGGCCATGAGGAATGATTGGAGGGAACAATTATTCCCTAATTTGTACACCACAAGAACTGAACCAGACAAGATGAGGAAATGTGGAAAGTCAACCTGGGAAACCTCTTTAATGGGTGATAAGGAGGTACTCCCTTTCTTGAAGCAGCGGACCCAGACTCCTCTCCACCCTGCCCCTACCCCATGGATGTTCAAAGGTGGTACACCTGTGATGTCAAGCCATGTCAGGGCTACGATTGGCCAGAGGAATTTCTTGCTGACCAATCAAAGCTGAAGACTGTGGGTCTTCATTGTTTTGGGAAGGTACTTATAGAGACGCCAGGTGCCTTGGTGTAACCAAACATAAACAGATGGAGAGATATTTCATGTTCCTGGGTTGGAAGAATCAATATTGTGAAAATGACTATACCAGCAAATGTAATCTACACACTCAGAGCAATACCTATCAAATTACCAATGGCATTTTTTACAGAACTAGAACAAAAATATTCACAATTCATACGGAAACACAAAAGACCCCAGATAGCCAAAGCAGNGTTAGTAGAAGGAAAGAAATCTTAAAAATTAGGGCAGAAATAAATGCAAAAGAAACAAAAGAGACCATAGCAAAAATCAACAAAGCCAAAAGCTGGTTCTTTGAAAGGATAAATAAAATTGACAAACCATTAGCCAGACTCAAGAAACAAAGGAAGAAAAATCAAATCAGTAAAATTAGAAATGAAAATGGAGAGATCACAACAGACAACACAGAAATACAAAGGATCATAAGAGACTACTATCAGCAATTATATGCCAATAAAATGGACAATGTGGAAGAAATGGACAAATACTTAGAAAAGTACAACTTTCCAAAACTGAACCAGGAAGAAATAGAAAATCTTAACAGACCCATCACAGGCACGGAAATTGAAACTGTAATCAGAAATCTTCCAGCAAACAAAAGCCCAGGTCCAGACGGCTTCACAGCTGAATTCTACCAAAAATTTAGAGACGAGCTAACACCTATCCTACTCAAACTCTTCCAGAAAATTGCAGAGGAAGGTAAACTTCCAAACTCATTCTATGAGGCCACCATCACCCTAATCCCAATCCCAAAACATAGATGCAAAAATCCTTAACAAAATTCTAGCAAACAGAATCCAACAACACATTAAAAAGATTATACACAATGACCAAGTGGGCTTTATCCCAGGGATGCAAGGATTCTTCAATATCTGCAAATCAATCAATGTAATACACCACATTAACAAATCAAAAAATAAAAGCCATATGATTATCTCAATAGATGCAGAGCAAGCATCTTTTAATTTCATGGCTGCAGTCACCATCTCCAGTGATTTTGGAACCCCAGAAAATAAAATCTGCCACTGTTTCATTTTTTTCCCCATATATTGGCCATGAAGTGTTGGGACCAGATGCCATGATCTTAGCTTTTTTAATGATGTGTTCTAAGTCAGCTCTTTCACTCTCCTCGTTCACCTTAATCAAGAGGCTCTTTTGTTCCTCTTCGTTTTCTGTTATTAGGGTGGTATCATCTGCATATCTGAGGTTGTTGATATTTCTCCTGGCAATTGTGATTCCAGCTTGTGCTTCACACAGTCCAGCATTTCACATGATGCTTCCCTGGTAGCTCAGATGGTAAAGAATCTGCCTGCAATGTGAGAGACCTGGCTTCGACCCTTAGGTAAGGAAGATCCCCTGGAGAAGGGAATGACAACTCACTCTAATATTCTTGCCTGGAGAATTCCATAGAGAGAAAAGCCTTGTGGGCTACAGTCCATGGGGTTGTAAAGAGGCAAACATGACTGATCAAGTTTCACGCACACAGACTTCTGCATAGAAGTTAAATAAGCAGGGTGACAATATACAGCCTTGATGTACTCCTTTTCCTATTTGGAAACAGTCCATTTTTCCACATCCAGTTCTAAATGTTACTTCTTGACCCGCATACAGATTTCTCAAGAGGCAGGTCAGGTGGTCTGGTATTCCCATCTCTTTCAGAATTTTCCACAGTTTGTGGTGATTCACACAGTCAAAGGCTTTAGCATAGTCAATGAAGCACAAGTAGATGTTTTTCTGGAACTCTCTTGCTTTTTCTATGATCGAACAGATGTTGGCAATTTGATCTCTGGTTCCTCTGTTTTTCGAAAATTTGAAAGTTCTCAGTTCACATGCTGTTGAAGCCTGGCTTGGAGAATTTTGAGCATTACTTTGCTAGCGTGTGAGATGAGTGCAATTGTGTGGTAGTCTGAGCATTCTTTGGCATTGCCTTTCTTCGGGATTGGAATGAAAACTGACCTTTTCCAGTCCTGTGGCCACTGCTGAGTTTTCCAGATTTGCTGCATATTGAGTGCAGCACTTTCACAGCATCATCTTTTAGGATTTTGCTGGAATTTTATCACCTCCACTAGCTTTGTTTGTAGTGATGGTTCCTAAGGCCCACTTGACTTTGAGTTCCAGGATGTCTAGCTCTTGGTGAGTGATCACACCATCGTGGTTATCTGAGTCATGAAGATCTTTTTTGTATAGTTCTGTGTATTCTTGCCACCTGTTCTTAATATCTTCTGCTTCTGTTAGGTCCATACCATTTCTGTCTTTTTTTTGTGCCCATCTTTGCTTGAAATGTTCCCTTGGTGTCTCCTGTTTTCTTGGAGATTTCTAGTCTTTCCCATTCTATTGTTTTCCTCTATTTCTTTGCTTTGTTCACATAAGAATGTTTTCTTATCTCTCTTTGCCCTTCTCTGGAACTCTGCATTAAGTTGGGTATATCTTTCTCTTTCTCCTTTGCTTTTGCTTCTCTTCTTTTCTCAGCTATATGTAAGTAAGGCTATCTCAGACAACCATTTGCTTTGTTGCGTTTTTTTTTTTTTCCTTTGGGATAGTTTTGGTCATTACCTCCTGTACAATGTTGCAAACTTTCATTCACAGTTCTTCAAGCACTCTATCAGCTCAAATCCCTTGAACCTATTTGTCACTTCCACTGTATAATCATAAAGGATTTGATTTAAGTCATACCTGAATGGTCTAGTGGTTTTCCTTACTTTTGTCAATTCAAGCCTGATTTTGGCAATAAGGAGTTTATGATATGAGCCATAGTCAGCTCCTGGACTTGTTTTTGCTGACTGTGTAGAGTTTCTCCATCTTTGGCTGCAAAGAATATAATAAATCTGATTTGGGTATTAACCATCTAGTGATGTCCATATGTAGAGTCATCTCTTGTGTTGTTGGAAGAGGGTGTTTGCTATGACCAGTGCATTCTNGTCAGCTCCTGGACTTGTTTTTGCTGACTGTGTAGAGTTTCTCCATCTTTGGCTGCAAAGAATATAATAAATCTGATTTGGGTATTAACCATCTAGTGATGTCCATATGTAGAGTCATCTCTTGTGTTGTTGGAAGAGGGTGTTTGCTATGACCAGTGCATTCTTTTGGCAAAACTCTGTTAATATTTGCCCTGCTTCATTTTGTACTCCAAGGCCAAATTTGCTTGTTATTCCAGGTATCTCGTGACTTCCTACTTTTGCATTCCAATCCCCTTTGATAAAATGGGCGTCTTTTTTTGGTGTTAGTTCTAGAAGGTCTTGTAAGTCCTTATAGAACCATTCATATTCAGCTTCTTTGGCATTCGTTGTTGGGCTGTAGACTTGGATTACTGTGATGCTGAATGATTTGCCTTGGAAATGAACCAAGGTCATTCTGTTGTTTCTTAAGTTGCATCCAAATACTGCATTTCAGACTCTTTTGTTGACTATGAGGGCTACTCCATTCCTTCTAAGGGATTATTGCCCACAGTAGTAGATATAATGGTCATCTGAATTAAATTTGCCTATGCCCATCCATCTTAGTTCACTGATTCCTGAGATGTCAATGTTCACTCATGCCATGTCCTGCTTGACCACATCCAATTTACCCTGATTCATGGACCTAACATTCCAGGTTCCTATGCAATATTGTTCTTTATAGCATCAGACTTTACTTCCATCACCAGTCACATCCACNTCTTAGTTCACTGATTCCTGAGATGTCAATGTTCACTCATGCCATGTCCTGCTTGACCACATCCAATTTACCCTGATTCATGGACCTAACATTCCAGGTTCCTATGCAATATTGTTCTTTATAGCATCAGACTTTACTTCCATCACCAGTCACATCCACAAATGGGTGTTGTTTTTGCTTTGACTCAGCCTCTTTATTCTTTCTGGAGGTATTTCTCCATTCTTCCCCAGTAGCATATCCGACACCTACCAACTGGGGGGTCTCATCTTCTGTTGTCATCTTTTTCCCCTTTCATACTGTTCATGGGGTTCTCAAGGTAAGAATACTGAAGGAGTTAACTATTCTCTTCTCCAGTGGACCACATTTTGTCAGAACTCTCCGCCATGATCCATCTGTCTTGGGTGGCCCTACTGGCATGGCTCATAGCTTCATTGAGTTACACAAGGCTGTGATCCATGTGATCATTTTGGTTTTCTGTGATTGTGGTTTTCATTCTGGAGGCCATGGGATTGTAGCTTTTGCTTCTTCTGATGGATGAGGATAAGAGGCTTGTGAAAGCTTCCTGATGAGAGAGATTGAGTGTGAGGAAAACTGGGTCTTGTTCTGGTTACACATGTATATACATACATGTGGGCTTCCTTGGTGGCTCAGTGGTAAAGAATCTCCTGCAATGTAGGAGACACAAATGTGGGTTTGATTCCTGGATCGGGAAGATTCTCTCAAGAGGAGAATGGCTACCCATCCAATATTATTCTTTGAAAAATGCTATGGACAGAGGAGCCTGGAGAGCTAGTTTATTGGGTCACAAAGAATAGGACACTACTGATTATATCTTATATGGGTTTCCTTGGTGGCTCAGACCATAAAGAATCTGTCTGCAAGGCAGGAGACCTGGGTTCGACCTCTTGGTCAGAAAGATCCCGTGGAGAATATTCATACACATGTATACGTACAAATAAATTTTTATGTAGTATTTAAACTCTGAAATCAATACATGGATAAGGATAGATAGAGAAGTCTCAAGGCCTGAGCCCTGGGCACTTAATTGAAGGGAGAAAGAACCAGAAAGAAGCCCTGAAAAGGAACAGCTAGCTGCTGAAGTATAAATAAATATATGGATGTTTAATACATAAGTATAAATATAAGTATAAATAAATAAATATATGTATAATATACATTTCCCTATATTTAATATCAATATATTACCTAGTATCATGCATATTTAATTTATAATTCTAAAAAGATACACAAGGTAGGTATTATTATCCATTTTTAATATCTGAAGAAAGTAAAATCCAGAGAGATTAAGTAATTCCCTGGTGGCTCAGAGGTTAAAGCATCTGCCTGGAATGCTGGAGACCCGGGTTTGATTCCTGGGTCGGGAAGATCCCCTGGAGAAGGAAATGGCAACCCACTCCAGTATTCTTGCCTGGAGAATCCCATGGAGGGAGGAGCCTGGTAGGCTACAGTCCATGGGGTCGCAAAGGGTTGGACACGACTGAGCGACTTCACTTCACTTCACTTAAGTAATTAAGTAATTTTCCGAAGCTTACAATATATAGTTAGGCTGATGGACAAACTTAGAACTTTCTGACTCAAATCCAACGCTTTCTACAACATCATATACTATATGTCTTACAGTATACTGCTATGAATTTATCCCTTTCATCTAGATTATCTAATTCGGTGGCATACAATTTTTCATAGTATTCCCTTATAATTCCATTTATTTCTGTAATGTCAGTAGCAAAGTCCTCTAGTTGAGTTTTGTATATTTAGTATTCTTTTTTTTCTTGGTCAGTTTAGCTTAAAGTTTGTCAGTTTTGCTAATCTTTCAAATAACCAACTTTCGACTTTGTTGATAGTCACTATTATTTTGCAATTTCCATTCATTGGTTTTTCCTTTAACCTTGATTATATTTTTCCTTTGTTTGCATTCATTTTAGTTGGTTCTTCATACTTTACTTCCTTATGGTGAAAGTTTAGGCTATTGATTTATTTCTTTTTTAATATAGGTGTTTACATGTACAAAGTTATCTCTAAAAGTACTGCTTTTTCTGCATCACACAAGTTTTATGTTGTATTTTAGTTTCTATTGGCCCATTGGTTATTAAGGTGGGTGTTCATTTTCAGATTTTTGTGAATTTATCCAATTTATTTATTTTATGAACTTGTTACTACATCCCATTGTTGTTCTGTTAAGATACTTTGTCTAATTTCATTCCCTTTCAACTTAATAAGATTTGATTTATGGCCTGTATATGGTCTATCCTGTAGTTAGTTCCCTGTGAATTTCAGAATAATGTGTTTTCTGCTGTTTTGGGGTGGAGTGTTCTATAGTTTGTTGTCTAATTGGTTTATAATATCAATCAAGTCTTCTCTTTCCCTGTTTATTTTTGTTCTTCTGTTTATTCAATCCATTATTGAAAGTACTAAAGTCTTCATCTTCAATTATTAATTTTAAAGTGTTCATTTCTCCTTTCAGTTTTGTTACTTTCTGTTTCATGTACTTTGGGATTCTGTTGTTAGTTATATTCACATTATAAATGCTAATAAATTCTGGAGTGATTTCACCTTTTCTCATTAGAAAAAGTTCTTTGTCTCTAGTAATAATTTTTGTCTTTAAGTCTATTTTGTCTGGTATTAAAATAGCTGTTCCAGCTCTCTTTGATTATTATTTTCATGGTATATCTTTTTCATTTTTTTACTTCTTATTTCTGTCTGAATGCAAAGTGTGTACACTGTAGACAATATGTAGTCAGATCATTTTTAAAATCCACTCTACTGACCTTTGCCTTTTCATTGCAGTGCTTCATTTAGAGTGTAATTCATGTGCAATTAATTTAATTATTCATAATTTAAGGTATATGTTTGTCATTTTAATATTTATTTTCTATGTCTTATAGACTTTTTGTTTTTATATTCCTCTATTACTGCCACTTTTTGCATTAATGATGAGGAGTGACTGCTTAATAGGTATAGGGTATCTTTTGGGGATGAATTTTTTTTAAGTTTCAAACTCAACAGTGGGGATTGTTGCATAACATTATGAATGTACTTAATGCTACTGAATTGTATACTTTTAAAGCAAAGTGGAACCTAACAAGGTATAACATGGAAGGACTAAATTTAGTGTAGTATCCTGCATGGGATACTGGGACAGCAAAAGGACATTAGGTAAAAACGAAGGATCTGATAAAGTCCAGACTATAGTTAATAATACACTTTTCGTGTTGCTTCACTAAGTTGAACAAATGTTCCATAGTAATGCACAAGGTTAATAAGCAGAATTTGCTATGGAGTTTGCGGTTATACTCTTCACAATTATTCTGCAAATCTAAAATATCTAAAGCAAAAAAGTTTTTCTAAAAAAAAAACAAAACAAAACAGGAAATACTAGGTGATGAGATCTGGAAGATGACAGAATTAAACACTGAATGGGGGTGGCCATGAGGAATGGTTTGGAGGGAACACTGGCTCCGTAACTTCTACACCACAAGAACTGAGCCAGACAAGATGAGGAAACATGGAAAGTCAAATTGGGAAGGCTCTTCAATGGGTGTTGAGGAAGAACTCCCTTTCTCAAACCAGAGCACCTGGATTCCTTTGCACCCTCCCCTCCCCCATGGATGTTGCTAAGTGGCGCTTTGTGATGTCAACAATGTCAGGGCTACCATTGGCTGGAGAAATTTCTTGCTGACCAATCAAACTCCCAGTTGTGGCTCTTCATTGTCCTGGGAAGGTATATATAGGGACGCCAGGCGCCTTGCTGTAGGCCACTGCTGCGACAACATGGGAGGCCTACTTGATAAAGTGGAGGAGCCAGAGCAGGAGGAAGAGGAGGAGCCGGAGGAGGAGGAAGAGGAGGAAGAGGAGGTGGAGGCGGAGGAGGAGGCGGATTCGGAGTCGGGAATTGAGACAGACAACATCGATGTGGAGGAAGAAGCCTCAAGCTCCACAGAAAGGACGAGAAATAATCCTGATCAGCCCAATGGCTTCGACAGTGAGACGGTCAGATTACCCTACTCATGTTCTTCCTCTTCGTCCCCCACCCGTGACTCACCCTGCCCTTGCCTGGCACAAAACTCCTCCCCAATCCACACCCGTTCTCTCAAAGTTCTCCTTCCCACCCTCCTTCACTAACGTCTTCCTGGATGACTTGTTTTCTTACCAGATACTAATCCTCATGGAGAAGGTAAAACCAGTCCTCCAGGAGAATCCGGAGAGGAATATGCAAGGGACGTCGACGATAATAGTCATCTACTACCACCCGCAGAATAAAAAGAAGGAAAACAGGCCAACGGCGAATGAAGAAACCCCCGCGGATGAAGAAACCTCGGCGGATGAAGAAATCCCAGCGGATGAAGAAACCCCGGAGAATTCTTCCAGCACTTCTCCTGACAATTCTCCGAGTAAGCCCCTGTGCCCACCTGGAGCCCAGGATGCTGAGCCATCTAGTGTAACTCCAGGAAGAGCAAAGGCAGAATAGTCGTTTGTGCAGGGATCAGACATACAACGATGGTCCCCTCTGAACAGATCAAAGTACTCAGATGTCGATGAGTAAAGTATCAACAAGCAGGAAAAAGTTGTGTGTGTGTGTGTTTTTGATGATGGAGAGGGGAGAAAGGGAAGGGTCCGGTGTGGGAAAGGGAGGGAGGTGGCGTCCTTCCAGTTTAGGGCCCAGACCAGCCAGTCCATACTGACTCAGAGACTGGGAGTGAGGGCTGGGTGGAGACNACAGTGAGATATCACCTCATACCAGTCATAAAGGCCATCATCAAAGTCTGCAAACAATAAATGCTGGAGACAGTGTGGAGAAAAGGGAAAGCTCCTGCACTGTTCGTCAGAATGAAAATTGACACAGCCACTATGGAAGACGGTATGGAGATCGTGTAAAAAAATAAATAAATACAAAAAAAATGCAAAAAATAAATAAATAAATAAACAAGAAGTGTGAAAAATGAAAAAAAAAAAAAAAACTAGGAATCAAAGCACCATACATCATCAAAGTCTGCAAACAATAAATGCTGGAGACGGCGTGGAGAAAAGGGAAAGCTCCTGCACTGTTCGTCAGAATGAAAATTGACACAGCCACTATGGAAGACGGTATGGAGATCGTGTAAAAAAATAAATAAATACAAAAAAAATGCAAAAAATAAATAAATAAATAAACAAGAAGTGTGAAAAATGAAAAAAAAAAAAAAAACTAGGAATCAAAGCACCATACGACCCAGCAATCCCACTCTTAGCCATATACCCTGAAGAAACCAAAATTGAAAGAGACACATGTATCCCATTGTTCACTGCAGCACAATTTACAACAGCTAGAACATGGAAGCAACCTAGATGTCCACTGACAGAAGAATGCATAAAGAAGTTGTGGTACATATACACAATGGAATATTACACAGCCATAAAAAGGAACGCATTTGAGTCAGTTCTAATGGGGTAGATGAACCTAGAACCTATTATACAGAGTGAAGTAAGTAAAAAGAGAAAGATAAATATCATATTTTAACGCATATATACGGAACCTAGAAAAATGGCACTGAAGGATTTTTTTACAGGGCAGCAATGGAGAAACAGACATAGAGAACAGACTTATGGACATGAGGAGAGGGGTGGAAAGGGTGAGATGTATGGAAAGAGTAACATGGAAACGTAAACTATCATATGTAAAATAGATAGCCAATGGGAATTTGCTGTATAACTCAGGAAACTCAAACAGGGGCTCTGTATCAACCTAGAGGGATAAGATGGGAAGAGAGATAGGAGGGAGGTGCAACAGGGAGGAGATATAAGTATACCTATAGGAGATTCATGTTGAGGTTAAAAGAAAACAACAAAATTTGGTAGAGCAATTGTCCTTCAATTAAAAAATAAATTTTAAAAAGTCAGCCTTTAAAACATGAGACCCGATGGACCTTTCCCCTTAGTTAGAATCACACTTCTCGCCTCAGTTATTTTTAAAACGATTCAACCTCAATGAAAGCAGGGTCTTCACAGATTGAAACCCATTATGCTGGGGCTGCAGCTGCTAAGTCGCTTCAGTCGTGGCCGACTCTGTGCGACCCCATAGACGGCAGCCCACCAGGCTCCCCCGTCCCTGGGATTCTCCAGGCAAGGACACTGGAGTGGGTTGCCATTTCCTTCTCCAATGCATGAAAGTGAAAAGTGAAAGCGAATTCCCTCAGTCATGTCTGACTCTTAGCGACCCCATGGACTGCAGCCTACCAGGCTCCTCCATCCATGGGATTTTCCAGGCAAGAGTAATGGAGGGGGGTGCCATCGCCTTCTCTGGAAACCCATTATAGGAGACCTATTTAGAGAGGTTGTGGTTATCTCCACTCCTACACTTAACAGACAAATTTTACTTGATCTTAAAGCTGTAAAACAAGAACAGGGCCTCAGTGTGAACTTGTACCCTTGGTCTCATGGCCCCACTCACTAGATGTCCATTTATATTATTGAAAACACCCCTTCCACTGAATAACTGGTAAATACATTTTAGTCATAGCAAAACATTTGGCTAGCATGCTGTTTTCACTGCCTATTTCAACAACTTCTCAGCTCCACTTAACCTTCACCTTCAAACGGAAATGATACGCCTTTACCTGTCTACTCAGTGGGGCCAGTGTCCACTCTTGCCATCTCACATTAGGACCTCACACTGATGACATCCTCCTTTGAGGAAATTCCTATGACACACACACTACACAGTCCCCCCACTTCAGTTAAGCTGCTGAAAACTCTTTGGTACGTGCTGGACTCCTCCAGTCTTCACAGTGCTGAGAAATAGCTTTTAGGCTTCTTACTACCCATAGTGTTAAAACAAGCCCAGCATGTTTTAGACATGTATAGATTCTGGAGGAAACATTTCCTCAAATACACAGTATTTTGGGTCAATAACTTCCAAACAGACCTGCCTTGAATGACGCCCTGTGTCTAATGTTTCTAGAATCTGCTTAAATTGCCATAGAACGGGCACTCCTATTAACACCCCCTGAGACTCTGTCACCGCGCAAGCTTGAGCAACTTTCTCCCATGTATCTTGGAGTTTCTGTACCATCAATGATGGCCATTAGCCTCATGGGCTTCTGATACAAGGAACTGCCCACCTTGGCCCAATGCTGTATGACCGTAGTGCAGCACATGGGGGTACATGCTGGACTGGCCTGGAAATATGGACTATCTCAGGTCTTGAACCTATGACCCTCCATATCCAGCTGCCCATTTGGCCTTTGATTACAGAAGTAGCACTCTGCAAGCTCAGCACAGCTAGTGAGGCCTCCTTGCTACAGGATCCACTGAAACTGGGCCTTCTACTTACCCTATCTTCCGGAGAGGGTACCTTCCCCTGTGCTCAGTCCCTTGTTAGATGCCACACTGCTACAAGAGTTCATCTCTTAGAACTCTTGGACACCTGGGGAGCCCTTTTGCATCAACACAGTGAAAACCAAAGGGAGATTGTTCA
>SJYX01024312.1:51716-151721 GCA_006410675.1 Oreotragus oreotragus | reverse complement strand
TTTTTTTTTTTAGAAAAAACAAGGTCCAAATATAGTTATCCACAGGAAATACATGTTACATTTAAAGATAGAAATAATCTGAGTAAAAAGGGAGGAGAAAAGATACATCATGGAAATAAAAACCATAAGAAGTATGGGTTGCCTACACCAATATCAGAGAAAACAGACTTTAATAAGTGTTACTAGAGATAAAAAGGGAACTTTTCTAATGACAAAGGGAATAATGAATTAGGAAAATATACTAATCACAAATAGACATGCAGCTAACAACAGAGCCCAAAAACACATAAACCAGAAATTGCCAGAATTAAAGGGAGAAATACAAAACTCAATAATAATTGTTGGAGACATCAGTATCCCAATTTCAATAATGGATAGAACAACCAGAAAAGGATCAGCAAGAAATAGAAGACAAACACTACAATAAATCTTCAAATCTTAGCAGGTATCTACAGAACACTTCACCATCAGCACCAGAATATAATCTTCTCAAATGCACATGGAACATGGAACTACATGGAACATGGAACTACAATGGAATAAAATTATAAACAATGTAAAGAAGAAAATTTGGAAATTCAAAAATATGTAGAAATTAAACAATGAACTCTTAAATAACCAGTGGTTCAAAGAAGAAAGCACAAGGGAAATTAGCAAATCTTTGAGATAATTTAAATGAAATAAAACGTACCAAAACTTATGGGATGCAGCTAAAGTAGTGCTTAGAAGAAATTATAGAGCTGCAAATGTTTATATTTGAAAAAAAAAAAGAGAAAGATCTCAGTTCAATAACCTGTCTACTGCAAGACACTTAAAGAACTCACTAACCTCAAGCAAGCAGAAAGAAAGAAATATTACAGACTACAGTGGGAACTGAGTTAAGAAAAAACAAAAATGAGTGAAACCAAAGCTGGTTCTCTATAAAGATTAAACAAAAATGACAAACATTAACCTAAACTGACAAACAAAATAGAAGACTCAATTACTAAAATCAAAAAAAGAATGAAGGGATAACTGGGAAGGAGAATAAGATGGTGGAGGACTAGGTAGACGCGGAGTACATCTCTCTCTACGGATACATCAGGAATACATCTTCAGACACAAAAATGCACGTGGAACACCAGCTGAGAGCAGACAGGAACACCTGACCAGTGGAATAGAATATATAAAGAACCACACACAAAAAACTTGAGATCAAACTCTGAGCCATTGGAGTGGGAGCACTGATTCCAAGACCCTAGACTACCAGAGATCTAACCTTCAGTTCAGTTCAGTCGCTCAGTCGTGTCTGACTCTTTGCGACCCCATGAATCACAGCACGCCAGGCCTCCCTGTCCATCACCAACTCCTGGAGTTCACTCAGACTCATGTCCATCGAGTTGGTGATGCCATCCAGCCATCTCATCCTCGGTCGTCCCTTTCTCCTCCTGCCCCCAGTCCATCCCAGCATCAGAGTCTTTTCCAATGAGTCAACTCTTCGCATGAGGTGGCCAAAGTACTGGAGTTTCAGCTTTAGCATCANGGCCCACTTCACTTCACATTCCAGGATGTCTGGCTCTAGATTAATGATCACACCATCATGATTATCTGGGTTGTGAAGATCTTTTTTGTACAGTTGTTCTGTGTGTTCTTGCCACCTCTTCTTAATATCTTCTGCTTCTGTTAGGTCCATACCATTTCTGTCCTTTATTGAGCCCATCTTTGCATGAAATGTTCCCTTGGTATCTCTTATTTTCTTGAAGAGATCTCTTGTCTTTCCCATTCTGTTCTTGTCCTCTATTTCTTTGCATTGATCACTGAAGAAGGCTTTCTTATCTTTTTTTTTGCTATTCTCTGGAACTCTGCATTCAGATGGTTATAGCTTTCCTTTTTTCCTTTGCTTTTTGCCTCTCTTCCTTTCACAGCTATTTGTAAGGCCTCCCCAGACATCCATTTTGCTTTTTTTCATTTGTTTTCTATGGGGATGGTCTTGATCCCTGTCTTCTGTACAATGTCATGAACCTCATTCCATAGTTCATCAGGCACTCTATCTATCACATCTAGGCCCTTGAATCTATTTCTCACTTCCACTGTATAATCATAAGAGATCTGATTTAGGTCATACCTGAATGGTGTAGCGGTTTCCCCTACTTTCTTCAATTTAAGTCTGAATTTGGTAACAAGGTGTTCATGATCTGAGCCACAGTCAGCTCCTGGTCTTGTTTTTGTTGACTGTATAGAGCTTCTCCATCTTTGGCTGCATAGAATATAATCAATCTGATTTTGGTGTTGACCATCTGGTGATGTTTGTGTAGACTCTTCTCTTGTGTTGTTGGAAGAGGGTGTTTGCTATGACCAGTGCATTTTCTTGGCAAAACTCTATTAGTCTTTTCCTTGCTTCATTCCGCATTCCAAGCCCAAATTTGCCTGTTACTCCAAGTGTTTCTTGACTTCCTACTTTAGCATTCCAGTCCCCTATAATGAAAAGGACATCTTTTTTGGGTGTTAGTTCTAAAAGGTCTTGTAGGTCTTCATANATCTGAGCCACAGTCAGCTCCTGGTCTTGTTTTTGTTGACTGTATAGAGCTTCTCCATCTTTGGCTGCAAAGAATATAATCAATCTGATTTTGGTGTTGACCATCTGGTGATGTCCATGTGTAGAGTCTTCTCTTGTGTTGCTGGAAGAGGGTTTTTGCTATGACCAGTGCATTTTCTTGGCAAAACTCTATTAGTCTTTTTGCCCTGCTTCATTCCGCATTCCAAGGCCAAATTTGCCTGTTATTCCAGGTGTTTCTTGACTTCCTACTTTTGCATTCCAGTCCCCTATAATGAAAAGGACATCTGTTTTTGGGTGTTAGTTCTAAAAAGTCTTGTAGGTCTTCATAAAACCTAAAACCGTTCAACTTCAGCTTCTTCAGCATTACTGGTTGGGGCATAGACTTGGATAACTGTGATATTGAATGGTTTGCCTTGGAGATGAACAGAGATCATTCTGTCATTTTTGAGATTGCATCCAAGTACTGCATTTCAGACCCTTTTGTTGACCATGATGGCTACTCCATTTCTTCTGAGGGATTCCTGCCCGCAGTAGTGGATATAATGGTCATCTGAGTGAAATTCACCCATTCCAGTCCATTTTAGTTCGCTGATTCCTAGAATGCCGACGTTCACTCTTGCCATCTCTTGTTTGACTGCTTCCAATTTGTCTTGATTCATGGATCTGACATTCCAGGTTCCTATGCAATATTGTTCCTTACAGCATCGGATCTTGCTTCTATCACCAGTCACATGCACAACTGGGTATTGTTTTTGCTTTGGCTCCATCCGTTCATTCTTTCTGGAGTTATTTCTCCACTGATCTCCAGAAGCATATTGGGCACCTAATGACCTAGGGAGTTCCTCTTTTGGTATCCTATCATTTTCCCTTTTCCTACTGTTCATGGGGTTATCAAGGCAAGAATACTGAAGTGGCTTGCCATTCCCTTCTCCAGTGGACCATGTTCTGTCAGACCTCTCCACCATGATGTAAGAGAAACCCAAGTAAGATGGTAGGTGTTGCAAGAGGGCATCAGAGGGCAGACACACTGAAACCATATTCACAGAAAGCTAGTCAATCTAATCACACTAGGACCACAGCCTTGTCTAACTCAATGAAACCAAGCCATCTGCCCATTAAGAATCACAATCTAGTAGAGGAGATAAATTTGTACAAATAATTACAATTCAATGGCATATATTAAACAATGGAACATAATTAAACTTAAAGCTTCTGTAAAGTAAAACTTGGGCAAACTCTGGGAGACTGTGAGGGACAGGGAAGCCTGGCATGCTGCAGTCCATGGGGTCAAAAAGAGCTGGACATGACTTGCCAACTAAACAACAGGAAAGGAAACCATAAATGCAATGAAAAGACAGCCCTCAGAATGAAAGAAAATATTTGCAAATGAAGCGATGGACAAAGGATCAATCTTCAAAATATGGCAACAACTCATGCAGCTCAATACCAAAAGAAACAAACAATCCAATCAAAAAGTGGGTGAAAGACCTAAATAGACATTTCTCTAAATAAGATATGCAGATAGCTAATAGGCACATGTAACAATGCTCAACATCACTAATTATTAGAGAAATGCAAATCACAGCTGTAATGAGGTATCACCTCATATAGGCCATCATCAAAAAAATCTACAAATAATAACTAACGGAGAGGGTGTGGAGAAAAGGGAAACCTCTTACACTGTTGATGGAAATGCAAATTGGTATAGTCACTGTGGAGAACACTATGAAGGTTACTAAAAAAAAAATAAAACTAGAACTACCATGTGACCCAGCAATCCCATTACTGGGCTTATAGCCTGAGAAAACCATAATTCAAAATGATACACATACCCTAATGTTCACTGCAGCAATATTTATAATAGCCAGGACATGGAAACAGCCTAAATGCTCAACAACAGGTGAATGGCTAAAGAAGATATAGTAAATATATACAATGGACTATTACTCAACTATAAAAAGGAACAAAATTGGGACATTTGTAGACATGTGCATGGACCTAGAGTCTATCGTACAAAGTAAGTTAGAAAGAGAAAAACAAATATCATATATTAATGTATATATGTGGAATCTAGAAAAATGGTACAGATGAACATATTTCCAAGGCAGGGATAGAGACACATATGCAGAGAATGAACATGTGGACATGAGGTGTAGGGGAAGAAGAGTGTGTGACAAATTGGGAGATTAGGATTGATATATATACATAAATCTTTGTAAAATAGATAGCTGGTAGGAACCTCAGCTTGATGCTCTCTGATGATCTAGATAGGTGGGATTGGGGAGTATAGGAGGGATGTATGAGAGAGAGGGGATATATGTCCCTATATAGCTGCTTCACTTCATTGTACAGCAGAAACTATTATAGCACAACATCACAAATCTATTATACTCCAATTTAAAAAGAGATGTTTTTAAGTCCTAAAACTGCATCCAAGAGGCAGCAAACACTGATGGGAACAGAGGAAAAAACTGGATCATGTTTAAAGAGAAGATGGAACTTGAATTGAAACTTGAATAGAGACACTGGAGAATGATCTTTTTTTTTTCCCCGCAAAAGATATTAAGCAAAGGGAATTGCAAAATATCATACTGATGAATGTTTCAGAGAGGTTAAGATAAGAACTGGAAAATTATCTTTGGCTTGGTCACTGGTTATTTCTAAGACAGCAGTTTCACTGCCTGGGTAGATAAATAAAAAAAGGACTTAAAATCTATTTGTGTTTGTTTTCTCATTTTGAGAAATTGGATATAATTAGTGTTATAGCATACAATGCTACTAGTGTTGTAATGTGGTGAGTTAGTATAGTTAATTTTGAATCCTGAACAAGGTCAGCAGAGAATGATTATTGTTTTTTCCTCCCAAAAGATAAGCAATTCTTTCATGGTTTTTCTTCTAAAACCATAAATGGTAGATTGCACAAACACACACACACAAACATATACTATTTGTTTCTGGAGGAATAGGTCAATTATTTCCCTTTTTGTGAATATGTATATGCTTACATGCTTACCTCAGCCATGTCTTTTTGCAACCCCATGGACTCACCCACCAGGGGTGGGATTCCTCTGGCAAGAATACTGGAGTGGGTTGCCATTCCCTTCTCCAGGGGATTTTCCTGACCCAGGGATTAAAACCGCATTTCTTGTGTCTCCTGCATTGCAGGTGGATTCTCTACTGTCTGAGTCACCAGGGAAGCCCTGTGATTATGTATAAATATCTGTTACACTTGCCCTTCCCTCTTTTGAGGGGAATGGTGGGTGCAGTGTGATATTTCTCTATTTCTTTAAAGCCTTCTCAGTCAAGTATAGAAATCACTAGTCAAATATATTTTGTTTAGATCTCAGGAGATGTATGCTATTTCTTTACCAAGAGCTCAGGGTTTTGATAAGCCATGGAATTTTTAAAAATGAAATAAAATTCCACTCTTGGATTCCATCTATATAGTTTATTGTTCACTTTCAAGGTCCTTTTTTCTTTTCAAAATAATAAGAAGAAATCAAGCTGTGCCTTGTTTCCCAACAGACTATATATTAGTTTCTTATTCAAGACTTCAAAGTCCAAATCTTGGAGATATAGCTCTGTCATTACAATGGTAGTATTCATTTCACCATGATTTGTGGTTAAATTAGCTTGGTTTGTCTAGTCTTGTCTTACATACCCAAAGAGCCTGCCACTGAATATTCTAGTCAGATCATATAGCTGTCTTCCTTTTCCTTAGCAAGGATTAACTAAGTACCAAAGTTCAATCTCAGGGAAGAGGTCTTTGTAATTGGTTATGTGAATGTTCTTCATCAGGCCTTTATCCAATGGGATAAGTGCAGATGCTTATAGCTGTTGTAATTTTCATTGATATATATTTTCCTCTTCATTTTATCACTATTATCATTGTGAAGTTTGATAAATTCTCACTTGGGATGAGGCATGATTAAACTCTTAACAATCCAGCAGGTATTGTACTAAACTAGATTCTTTATGTATGTTAATCAAATTGTGAGTTATATTAAGGCTCACAACTCTACCAAGCAAGCGCTTCTTATCACCATTTTACAAATGAAGAGTCTAAGTCTTAGAAGGATTAATCGAGCCAAAGCCAAGATGTGATACATGGTGAAGGGGGTTTCCATATTTCTTAAATTGATACTGATCTTATTACCTAGATGCTTTTGATTTTCAGTATTCCTCTTGGATTTATTACTTTCCTTCTACCTAGGAACTTTCATCCTCTTTAATAAACTGGAGCATAGAAAGCATTCCTCAAGTCCTTCACTCTCACCCCAGAAGGGAGATCAGGTTACATTTATAGCATACATAATTGGTGAGTGCCTTAGGCAGAAAGATAAACATAGCACATGGCCTGCAGGTTGCTAGAATAGTTCCATCAGTGCTGGACTGTTTGGGCATCAAATTGAAGCAGTCTTTGATAGCTTCCCTTAAATAGTTTTTCTCTAAAGCAGTCTAGGAAAACCACCTTTTTGCTGGGGGCTGCTGGCTGTTGACAGTGTAGAATGGAAGAGAAGAATCCTGACTTCATCCCCATCTTTCCATTCTCCTCTCCTTCCCTTGTTAGTCTGACTGCAGCCCCTGTAACAGTGATCCATAAGACTTGTGGAAACTCTTTTCTATGGCACTGCTGTGCTTCTGTGTCTTTGGGAACAAACACTAGCTAGAACTTTTGTGCTATTCGAGTGATCATACTTCTAAACATTCAGTATGATATGTGAGCCAGGGGTGAAGACTATCTAGTAAATAAGCTCTGAATTAGAAGCCTCAAATGAAGAGAGACAGAAACAGAGAGAACTAAAGAAGCATTTTTACTAAAGAGGATGACCAAATAAATTTTGTTAGTTTTCTAATTCAAAAGCCTGCTAAACTCTGAAAATTAGACATAAGCTAGTATATCTGCCATTTATTTTAAGAATGGTAATTTACAAAGCATATTACCAAACATAATCATTCATCCATCATCCAGTAATTATAGGAGCCCTCTTGTTCGCCTGCTTTTAATGCCCATAGATATTGCTTTTGTTGACAACATCATTTATCTGTCATACAGACTGTTAAACAGCCTTCTAAAGTTTCTTCCTGCCTCCCTATATTGTATTCAGATGTTTACAATGTGGGCTTCCAGCTAAAAAGAAACCAGTAAAAAGTCTTAGGTGTCCATATCTCCTGGGGAACTCCCTTCTAACACGTGTGTATATTTGATTAACATCTTTAACCTGCTTTCGAAGTTTTACTTTATAAAGAATTTAGATTCAGCTCTTAGGCCTGTCAGTGATATACATATGAATTTACTTTGTTATGACCAGTATAAGAAGTCTTGTCATTTCACATCTTCTCCTCTATCCTCCAGGCCACGTTCATGTAAAGATACATATAAACCTTAATAGAATACGCTCTGTTATGTGTATAAATTAGTGAAAGTGGGAACCAATCAGAGGTTGTCTTGAAAGTCGGTATCTTAAACCTTATTCCACCTACTTTAGGGACTTGGGAATATTATTTGATGGCTTTGATTAAGCGTGGCCAATGTTGTAAAATTACTTCTGTCTAGTTTTCTCTGCAATACACTGAAACACAGATTCCCCTTTATATATACAAGAATGCAAGTGCTTTAGAATTATCCATGACTAGAACTCCCTCAGGAGTGACTTCTCTAAGTCTTGAACTAACAATTCTTAAAGGATATAAAGTGTAACTAACTTACCCACCTTATCTGATCCAAAGGATAGGTTTTAAAATTCACTAAGACCTAACAGGGAAGAGTATGTCCAGGTAGTATTTTCCTGTTAAACACATCTTATTTTTTGAGAGGTATAAGAATAAGCTGGGAGAATAAAAAATCCATGTTTTTCCTGTCTATGTTATATGTGTTTTGGGGATAGAAAAATTTAGAATTTCCAATGTAGTAATTTCTGTTGACAAGAAATTCAATTAAGTTGCAGTGGGGGTTGTTTTGCTGATAAATTCCTGATTTTAGTAGTCCATCTGATATTTTAACAGTCTATAAACTGTTTATCAGCCTTTCTTAGACTCACCAGTAGGGAAAACAAAACAAAACAAAACACAGGACACTATCTCAGATGGCAGCAACATCCATAACTCTGAGAATATTATTTCTGTCGGTTGCATGTTCAGTCTTTATTGTAATTCTCCCTTGCCTACCATCCAATTTCTTTTAGACCCATATGGTGCCAATTTCTTGAAAGCTTATTGTAGTAATATTAAAAATTTCTATCTAAATAGTAAATTAGCCCCCCAAATCATAAGGAAATAAGTCTGTGTGGGCTCACAAAATTTCCCCTTCAGGCCTTGAGATCCTACTTATCTACTTTTTTGTTTCTTATGAGAAATAAATTGCTTTTAGTGCTTTTACACATTTTATAAAGGACTTAAAATGAGTGGGTGTGCCCTAAAATGTTTGACTTTTGTGGTATTTTAAAAAACAATCATGAATTGAAAAATCTCAATATTTGAGTGATGATTAAAAATTGCTTTGGGCTGAAATTCTGTATTTTGTATCAGAGTCCCCAGGAAAATTTTACAGCTAAGTAATAAACCTGGAAAATATGGGTTTATAATGGAAATGTTGACAGACTCTAGCTAGTGCTACTGTAATATCTTGAATCTGATTTAAAAGAAGTTTTCAATAATGTTTTTTCCAAGCCAATCTTTTGGGGAATGAAAGTTAAAGAAAAAAAAAGTATTCTGTGACCACAATGATTGATGGAAATATGAGAAATCTGTGGCCAGATACCTTGGGGCACCCATGAATAAGATCAAAAGCATGGAGAGATTATTGTCCTATAAGAAGCCCCCTGTTAAAGTCTCACTGAATGGAGACATTTTGATAAAGTGATAGTTTGTAAGTGCCATATGCATTATACTGGTATCTTTTGAGATAAAGGTAATAATGAAATGTACTGTCATTCCACTTAATCAGGTTTAATTTTTAAAAAATATTACAGGACCATAATAACATGAGTAGCTATGACTAACATTGTGATCCTAGAAGAAATTAAGTCATTATACGGATATACATAGTATGTTCTCTCTCCCACAAAATTATGTAAAAAGTTACCTGGGTTAAATAATTTTATATGTTAAATTTTACAGATTATGACAGGAAATAAGAAATACTGAGTTGGCCAAGAAGTTCTTTCGTGTTTTTCTGTAAGATGCTATGGAAAAGCCCAAATGAACTTGGCCAATCCAACAGTTCCTTCAGTTATCTAATTAAGATGCAGAACTAGTTAGGCAGGAGTACTATCCATTTGAGTTCACTGCCTTGTTCTGTCCCAAGATCGTATAATATGATCTGAGGTCACATAAGGAAGTGCTTAAATATACTTGTACCAGTATCATCTGTTCATGCATATTAGTTTTGTGACCTAATATAAGATATATAACTTCTGTGAGTCTCTGGGTTTTCATTTAAAATGAGAATTATATGAGTAATAACAATGTGAGTGAAGATAGCTAATATTATTGAGCAAGAGGATATACCACATACAGTGCAAGATAGTTTATATATATTAAGTCATTTAAACACACATCTGTATATATCCCATAGTTTATTATAAGAATTATAGGCTGGATAAACAACAAAGTCCTATGGTATAACACAAGGAACTATACTCAACATCCTGTGATAAAGTGTAAGGGAAAACAATATGAAAAATAACATAGATATATGTAAGTGGATAAGTTTGTTGCACAGTACAAATTAACACAATATTATAAATCAACTATACTTCAATAAGAGCTTCCCTGGTGGCTCAGTTGGTAAAGAATCTGCCTGCAATATGGGAGACCTGGGTTAGATCCCTGAGTTGGGAAGATCCGCTGGAGAAGGGAAAGAGTTACCCACTCAAGCATTCTGGCTTGGATAATTCCTTACCATGGGGTCGCAAAGAGTCGGACATGACTGACTTTCACTTTCACATACTTCAATAAAATAAATTTTTAAAAAGAAATATTTCATGTAACGTCCTTAGCCCAATATTAAGCCATAGCCTCAGTGCAAGTGTTAGCTGATTTTGCTACAGGATTCATCTTGCTTCATGAACACTTAGGTTAAAGAGACATAAGGATCAGTACATTACATTATTGTTTCTGCTGTGCCTAGCATTGTTGATCTACTTGAAACAAAACCAGGACAAGACAACATGTTCCACAAAAGCTCTCATCAGTACCATTCATGAGTGATTGTATACCAGGGACTGGGAAGAAGCTATGAAATTTTTTCAATCTCACCATGAAACACCACCTGTACACTCTTGGTTTAGGGATTGCCAGACATTTTTTCCAGTCAGTAGCAGAAACTGAGTCATTTCAGTATGTGTTCTGACTTGATGTGCCAAAGCTTTAAAGAAATAGCCATCTAAACATCTTTAAGCAAAATATAAACAACTAGACTGAAACTTCTTTTGAAAAAAAAAATACATATATATCTCACAAATTGAGTACCAGCACACAGATTAAGAACAGTATTGATCTCATAAAAAAGACTCGAACCCATATTACCTATGTTTTTATGGAATTCTTCAATTTTGTATAGAAATTAACTTAAAGGTATTCTTTTATTTAGCACTTATGCATTCTTGTGAAAGTTTTATAAGTTCTGTATCAATTTAGCAGAATAACTGGTAATTCTTAGTACATACCAGACAGAAAATGAAAATTCAAGGGAATCATTCATTTTATCTTAAAATATAATATTTTTAATTTTAAAGTTCATTATAATCTGACATTTAATCTACAAGGGACTTCATAACAAAATCCTTGGTTTAAACCTTATACTATAGTTTCTATTAGAGTAGCCTCATTAGTAAACTGTATTCATGCTAATGTGCTGGCTTGGGGCAATGATCATCAAAGCCCCTAGTTCTGGTCCTCGCCAGTGAAAGTACACTAGGAGTGGGTGATGTAGTATCGTAATTATACAATCAGCCTTGTCAAGGCATAGAGCATTGGGAATAGCAGAATCCTGAAGCTGAAAATGTGGCTAGCTGATAGATGACTGCCATTAAGCTCATCCTTTGTTCATTTTGTGATGGTGTAGATACTGAGTATAGGAAACAGATTCTTAATAAAGGATAAAATCTTTGACCCATCGCCACTCTGCATGTGCTCATAACCACTCAGCTCCCCTTTCTTTCCACAGCTATACATATATTCTGTTCAACTCTCACCTTAGCTTGATGAGAAATAACAAATATCTCCAACAAGCTCCTTTTCATCAATCAAATTTAGACAATGAAAAATAAAAATGTGTGCAAATACTGTTTGGCCTGATATTTCTAATCATGACGATAAATGATTCTCCTCCCCTTGTGCTCTTTCCCATATTCAATTGAATAGTGTGAAATTTTGGCTACATAAATTCATCTTACTAATATATTTATATTCAAGATATAGATGAAAGCATGTATGTATATGTGTATATTTATATTTGTAAGCATACAAGCATACATACATATCTTACAAGCTATGTACACTTTATCACATATAGTACTAAATATAATTATTCTAAATTTTTGAATATTTTTCAGAACGTAGAAGATTGAGCATAAAGCTTTTACTGTTTTTTCTCACTCACTTTCAGTCTGTCTTCATTATTAACCTAATTTTCCTCCCTTCTGGCTGCATGCCCTTCTGAGTTTGTGCTATCTCTCTTCTGCAGCCAGTGACCTGCTAAACTACTTTCCTATGGTAATTAGAAGGCATAGAAGTAGGAGTGTAGATGTTCCCACTAAGTAACTGTAAGAGGATCTAATACTACATTTTGATTGCTGCATCCCTCTTAGGTCACATAACTACAAGTTATGCAGTTGGAGAGAAACTTGGTTTCTCTTCTTCATGGTCACTGTTGAGAATATTTTTTGTGCACATCTATAGAGGATATCTTTTAAAGTATGACTTTTCCAAATTACTAATGCTAGAATGAAGCAGTATTTTATATATTTATACATATATATGTGTATATATATATATCTCACCATGCCTTCTCAAGTGGCTCAATGGTAAAGAATCCACCTGTCAGTGCAGGAGATGTGCTTCTACCCCGGGTCAAGAAGATCCTCTGGAGAAGGAAATGGCAGTTCACTCTAGTATTCTTACCTGGGAAATTCCACTGACAGAGGAGCCTGGCTGGCTACAGTCCATGGGGTTGGAAATGAGTTGGACATAACTTAGCAACTAGACAACAATAAAATATATCGCTGTATTAATAGTTACTATCATGTGGAAAACATAGTAAATTTTAAAAAAATGTTTAAAAATAAGTCATGTGGGAGAGTGGTCCCAAAGGGAGGGAATATATGTATCCATATGCCTGATTCACTTAATTGTACAGCAGAAACTAATACAACATTGTAAAGCAATTATATTCCAATAAAAAATGTAATTATTACAAACACAGACTTAAGAACAATTAAAAACAAAGAAATAGGAGGCTCTAAGGGGATGATAAGAGGTCATGAAATACTTCTATACTTTGATGTAGTGGTAGTTATATAAATCAACACATGAGATAGAATTGCATAGCACTATGTGAAGAGTTGACTCATTGGAAAAGACTTTCATGTTGGGAGGGACTGGGGGCAGGAGGAGAAGGGGATGACAGAGGATGAGATGGCTGGATGGCATTTCATCGGTGATGAAACAGGGATGCCTGGCATTTCAGGCCTCCCTGTTGGCATTTCAGTCGGTGATGGACAGGGAGGCCTGGCGTGCTGCGATTCATGGGGTCACAAAGAGTTGGACACGACTGAGCGACTGAACTGAACTGAACTGAAGCAACTGAACAATAAGAACAACAAGAGGAAGTAAATCTGTGTTTTGTCTTCAGTCCAATATGGTTTTTCTGTTTCCAGTCAGATTGCTTGATCTCTTCATCCTTTGCTTCTCCTATGTGCAGCAAAATGCAAGTCCTAACCCCCTGATTATTGTAAACATCTTTCAATTTGTAGGAAGAATGACATTGCATGCATACATCTGAAACATCACAGATATATATCATACCTTCCTGACAGCAATATTATAACACCCATCTACCTCCATATTTTAGAAACAAAAGCCACAGAGAAGCCATAAACTAGACAAACAGGTCCTGCTACTTTGATTCTGCATTTGGGAAAATCACTGTACTCCTAAAATGTGTTACACTACCCAGCTTCATTCACATAATCATGACTAATTGACATAACTGTGAACACTTTACACACATAAAGTACAACTTAATCCATTCTGATTGGAAAGCTTTCACTTTTATGTCAAAAAACAGTACACTAAAAGCACTTGTTATACATTTACAGTAAAGAAATTAAGTTCTTTACTTTGTGGTTGGGCATGGTAGCTGAATGAAAACTGTTGCCATTTATAGAATGGGGAATCTTCCTGGCTGAATTAGAATCACTCAGCATGCCAAACAAAGCCGCAGGCAAAGCAAAGCAAAAGAGAAGTTTGCTATTTTATAGGTTAGACAACAAACAACCTAAATGACTTCTCTAAGGGAGAGACCTTCATATTTCATGCAAACCCCAGGAAACAATTAAGGCTTCAGTGCAATTCTGGGACCTGTGCTCTAGAAACTGCCTCCATAAACTTCATTTTCATCTGGTACAATCGAGATGCTCTCTTATTCCTTACTACATCTTTCATATCATCCTCCTTTAAGGCAAAGAGAATTTGGCACATAAATAAAAAGCAGGAGGTTGTTTCAGGGAGGAGAGAAATATGATTCAAATTCAGCCAGGTGCTTTATCACCAATTTGGGAGGCTGCAATGTTATTAGACATCCTGATATAAAGACGGAGAGGAAAAACTATTGGTAGAAAAGAGAGATTTAAAGAATAAAAGCCCTTGGAAGGAAAACTGAAAACACAAAAGTACTTGAAAGGAAAAATAAGCTAACTGTCTCTCATTTAATATTCCAGGAAGAGAAAAAGCTCGTTAGATCACTTAAAAATTATAATGAGAGGTATATGATCTTTTAGACTCAATCTCTCTAATACCAGAGTAGTATTTCACCTAAATTATGGTTTTTCCAGTTGTCATGTACAGATGTAAGAGTTAGACCACAAAGAAGGCTGAGCACCGAAGAACTGATGCTTTTGAACTGCGGTGCCAGAGAGAATTCTTGAGTCCCTTAGGTGCAATGAGATCAAACCAGTCATTCAACTCTGAATATTCACTGGAAGGAGTGATGCTGAAGCTGAAGTTTCCAGTACTTTGGCCACCTGATGCAAAGAGCTGACTCATTGGAAAAGATTCTGATGCTGTGAAAGATTGAGGGCAGGAAGAGAAGTGGGTGACAGAGGATGAGGTGTTTGGATGGCATCGCTGACTCAGTGGACATGAGTTAAGCAAACTCCAGGACACGGTGAGGGACAGGGAAGCCTATTGTACTGGAGTCCATGGGGTCACAAAGAGTCAGAAGGATTTCCCAACTGAACAACATAAACGAGCAGTGCACACATCTTCTGGGGTCATAGCAAAGGATGCAGGCTGTCAGCTGGCTAGGCAGGAGTGACTGGGTGATAAATGGATTCAGACTGTGTCCCTGTCACTATGACCCGTGGCCTTAAATGAATTCTGTCACCTGTTTAGCTTTCATTTTCTCCATCTTCAATAAAGGCACATCAGATGGTCTTAAAGCTGGCCCCTGTGAGGACCTAGGAATCCCTCAGGGCTCCATGAAGCTCCTTCAATCCCCCCGATTGCTACAGATATGGCTCAGTTTTATATGTTTAGATTTTCAAGTAAAATTTCACTGGACAAAACAATTTCAGGTTTTATAAATTTTAAATCAGTGAAATAGATAATCTGGAGTGTCTTGCTGTGCCAAAGTTTCAACTAGTTCTGGTGTTAATTGTTTTAGAGATTCACTACCTCCATAAAGGAATTTTGGGCTGCTCACACTATCTGACGTAAGGAACTATCATGACCTCAGCTCTTTGCCAATTCACTGCTGGTTTCACATGTTCAACATTACAAACAATCCAATTTTCTGATATGAAAGTTAGAGGTCATGATGATAGCACATGGAGAAAAGCAGCTTAGGAACCTGTGCAGGAAAGCATAGGAGTATAAGAGACTCAAGTTTTATTCTGAAACCTAGAAATATTAAATATTATGCATGAGATTACCTTCTCCTGTCCTCAGTATAGTGTAAGAACAAATGTTAAATGTTTTATATTTGAGATTTTTAAATTGAGAATTTTTGAAATGACATTATTGTGGTCGTTCAGTCACTAAGTTGTGTCTGACTCTTTGTGACCCCATGGGCTGCAGCATGCCAGGCTTGTCTGTCCTTCACTATCTCCTGGAGTTTGCTCAAATTCATGTTCATTGAGTCAGGGATGCTATGTGTCTTTCCTTATTGCTTTCATCTCAGATATTATCCAAAAATTATAACACATGGCAGACACTCTTATTCTACACTAAGTAGCAATTTAAGCACAAGTATTAACTTATTCTCATAATTGCTCTATGAAAAGAGTAATGTTATGATGCTAATTTTCAGGGGGCACAGAGAAAAAGTAAATAACATGTCAAGGGCCACTTGGCTAATAAATGAGGAGCTGGAGTTTGGACCCATTCAGCCTGGTTCTAGAGTCTATATGCTTAACACAAACTAACACCAAACCCTACCTTTGAAATCATTAATTTATAGAATCATTTGTGATCAGTATCAATACTGTATGATACTTCACAGAGCAGTTTTGAGCTTGCTTTATCATAATTTTTTACGTAAACTGTCAGTTGAAAAAAATCCCCCCAAAGCAGATGGAAAAAAATCCTCCCACTTGATTCTGAAAAATGTGACATAGACCCTGATGATAAGGCAATAAAAAAAAATTTCCATGAAGACAGTAAAAAGTGTTATTCATGATATTCTCTGTTATGGGTGTGATGATGAGACACAACTACAGAAAAATGTCATGCTCCTCAGCCTGTGTGTGCATGCTCAGTTGCTCAGTTGCACCAGTCCTCAAATTCTGGAGGAGGGCAAGTGACTATAACCTGCCGTGATGCATGTTTGGAAAGGAAAGAGTGCAGAATGGCTTAGAGACCTGGCTCAGGCAGGCATCAGAGTTACCTGATACAGAATCCAGGTATCTCAATCTACTGCTGTGTCCTTTAGGGCTTAAGTTGTTCCATCTTCCTCATCTATAAACTGGGAGAATAATACCTGCTAGAGTCTCAGTAAGTATTATATACTACAAAGTATATAAAGCACCCAGCAGATGCCTGTTGCATAAAACATGCTTCATCCACATGAATTTAACCATTACCAGTGCTATTCACCATAAAGTTCCTTCACTCTAAATTCATACACTTTTCAGATTCTGCCAAGTGGTCTTTTAAAAACCACTTGCCCAACTGGTTAGCAACAACTCTGAAAGAAAGAATTCTCACAATTATCTTCTATCCTAGATTCATAAAGCCCCAGGAAGGCATATGGTATTATACAAACATTAAATAATAATATGTTCTGCTCTGCTTACCAAATTAAATCAAGTTCTAAAGGCAGCACATGCAGAGTGAAAATGGCTGCTGATAAGAATCAATCTGAAGTTTAAATTTGTGTTTCTATTACATAAAATGCTATAGAATAACGTACCAATGGAAGAATGCAAGGAAAACTTGGAATGTAGATGAAATTTTAAGAAATGTTTTCTTTTTACACATAAAAACATAGATTAGTGATTCTACTATTTACTTATACTCTGTATGAATTTAATCATGTAAATTAAATTCTCTGTGACTCACTATTTATCGTGAAGTGGACATACTGATGACACTTCCCTCACTGGTTTGAGATTAAAAAATGAATTAATGAATAAAATATATAGAATAGTGGCTTATACAGAGCAACTGTCTGATGTTAATTATAACTATTATTCCTTCTGCTTACAGTTTTCACAGATATTCTATAACATAAATATAAATTGGCTATTTTACAGCATCATACCTCCCCTCCTACCAACTCGGTCAATAAAAAAGGATGCAGCCAAAATGAAAGTGGGTATTGGAGTAATTACTATGATGATATCTCATTTTCATAAATTCTCTTTTGGTGAGACATGAAAGAAAAAAAAAATGGACTCTTCTAAACTACTGAAATAGCCATCTGCAGAATACTTGTGTTGACTCAGACCAAATTATTCAGACCAAATTATTACAGACATTTCTGAAACAACTCTGTTTCAAAGCTTTCAATCTATAGCAAATAAAAGAAGATTGTTTTTAAATACTCCACGTTGCAAGAGCTGAGCCAGGGACTTTACATGAGCTATTTTATTTAATATCTGCAAATCACTATAGCAATAGAAGTTTATTAGCCTTCTATTGCTATAACCAACTACCACAAATGTAGTGGCTTAAACAAAATACAAATATATTTTCTTACAACTCTGGACTTCAGAGGTCAAAAGTCAGTTTCCAGACTGGAGGAAAAGCAAGGTGTTGGGAGGCATGCTTTTCTTCCAGAGATTTCAGGGAAGATCTTGGGCTTCCCTTGTGGCTCAGCTGGTAAACAATCTGCCTGCAATGCAGGAGCCCTGGGTTCAATCCCTGGGTTGGGAAGGTCCCACGGAGAAAGGAAAGGCTACCCATTCCAATATTCTGGCCTGGAGAATTCCAAGACTATACAGTCCATGGGATTGCAAAGAGTCGGACACGACTGAGTGAACTTCACTTTCACTTACTCCCCTGTCTTTTCTAGCTTCTAGAGCTTGACTAGTAGCTTCAGTTTGCGGCCCCCCTCCTCTATCTTCAAGGCACATCACTCCTACTCTACTTTCATTTTTATATCTTCTTTCCCTTACTCTGATCCTTTTGCCTCCCACTTATGTGGATTGCCCACTTGGATGATCCAGGATAATCTCCTCCTCTCAAGAATTTTAATTTAAGCACAGCAGCACAATACCCTTTAACATCTAAATTAACATGTCCTCAGAAGCTGGGGATAGGACATAACATACTTGAAGGCAGGGGATTGTTTTTTCAGCTTACTACACATGAGATAGTATTGTGCTCATTTTGCAGATGAAGAAAAAAAGTAGTAATTGTTAACTCCATTAATACAGAGAAAATTCAAAAGGGTTGAATAGTTTATTCAAATTCACAAAACCAAAAAGTGGGCACTGGCATATTAATGTAATGTAATTAAGCATTTTGACTCTAATGCTGTTTCCAGTACACAATTCTGCCCTCAAATTAGGAATAAAAAGATAAAAGAAGGACTCCCTTCTTACAGGTAGGGTTTGTTGTTGTTTTTCATTTTCTTTATGACTTAGAAATATTTATCAAATAAATATTGAATAGCTACCTACATGTAAAACCCAATTTTAGATGCTGGGAAAAAACAGGAATCAGACCAAGTCAGCAACTACTAAGTAATCTCATATCTTCCCATATGTTTGAATACTTATAATGTGGGTGTGTGCGCTATATTTCAGTCATGTCTGACTTCTTGGCAGTTTATAACTCTTAAATCTATATCCATAGACTTGACCAAATTCAACTACCTATTTGATAGCTCCATTTTTATGTTCAATAAACCTTTTCAATTTGCCACATCTGGAACTGAACTGGCTTTCTCTACCTCAGGCAACAGCACTACCATATTTCCCTCCCTCACCACCCAGTAATCAATAATCAAAATACCTTAATTTGTCTCAAAAAAAATCTTAATTCCATTCACTTCTTATTTTCACCACTCCCAGACTTCTAACTAATGTCTTCATTTCTGTTCTTGCATTGCCTTAATCTAATCTCCATACATAAAATGGCATGATCTCTTTAGAGAATAAATTAGATTATATCATTTCCAGGGCAAAATACTTCAATATTCACGGCATTTATAATAAAATCCAAATTTTTCATGCTACTCAGTATTACCACATACCTTGTTCTGTTTACATTTGTGTGCCTGTTGTCCCGGCATCACTGGTAATAGAGTCTCCTTTCACTCTTAAAATTGTTCATTTAGATGACAAACTACATGGTCCCCATATATATACAAAGGGTTCTGTTGTAATTTTCACTTTGCCTAAGTTTATTCCAATTGCCAGTCTCCCTCAGGACTCTATGGAGTTTGCTTTTAAGTCTCTCCTGTGATTATTTTTCTTCAAAAACTAAATCAAAGTGTTTAATCCAATACCTAGCTGTTTTATTTGTTGAACATCTGTCCTACCACTAGACATTTCAGTATGCATAATACGTGGTACATGGTAGGTGTCCACACATATTTATTAAAAGATTAATGACTAAATATATATGTCATACAGTCAGAGTTATATAAACATGTGGTATAACATTTAAATGGTACAAATGTGTTCAATATACCAATGACCAAACTAATAGAGGAGAAAAAAAGTTCTGTTTAGAGAGAAAATAAGGTTGACTTCACAAGGGGAGGGAGCCCAACCAGTGTTGATGGATGTAAAAGATCATGTTATGTGAATCAAGACTCTCTGAGAAAAGATTTCTAAGCAGAAGGAATGTCATTTACAAAGGCAGAAAGGTTTAAAGCAGTGTGATTATTCAGGGAACTCAAAGTAGTTTCTATTATTAGAGAGTACAGTCTTGCATAAATGATATATTAATGCCATGAATCCCTAAGGACAAAACCTAAATTATGAAGAAGACTGCAGGAAATATAGAAAAGAGTTAAGAAGTTCAAAACTTAGTTTTGTTTTCATTTATACTGCTAGGATGACTTGAGAATTTCTATTGCATATTTAGCTCACCTTATAAATTATAGAAGTTCTTAGATAAGTAAATCAGTTTTTGAAGAGTGATATTTCAAACTTCATTACCATAAAGAATCCTCTCAGTTGTGAGTTTGTCTTATAATATTCACAAAATTGTAATACATGGTCCGTGAGGAAACTATATTGAGATTTATGGTACAGAAAACCAAAGTGGGCTTTTCCCTTGATTTTGGGGATTTGCATTTTAAGAGTTATCTTAAATTTCTGCTTTGGATGATGCATTTTTATTCATTCTTAGATTGTTAAAAGAAATAGACTATAACTACTGGATTAACATTTTGGCATTTATATTATACAAATGCTAAAATGATCAGAACTGTAGAATTTATAGAACATCAGGTAATATTTTGAGGTAAACAAGAGTTAACATAGTGAATTGAAACTCATCTCAGACCTATTTATCTTGAAGAACATTTTGAAGAGATATTATTGGTATAGATAATCTTAAATGGTTTCTTTGACCATGAATATACACACCAAAGTTACACGCTGGTGGACTACAGGACACGAAACTTTGTTTGACTCCCAGAGTGCTTTAGAAGTTTGAACCAAGACTTAAATTTTGAGAAATCACATAGAAAAATCCAGAATTCTGGCCCTTTCCTAAATATGTTGAAGATCTGATAACTCTGGTGAGAAAAACTATAGTCCAAGATAGGGACTATATGAGTACATGTTTTCTAGTTCACCAACATCCATCGCCCTCCATCCTCCCAGGTATGAGATCCACACCACACCATATATATATATGCCTGAGACCTTGTTCTGGAAAGCAAAAGCAAAAAAAAAAAAAAAACAGCGACAACAACAAAACCCACACAAAAAACACACCAGAACAACAAAAAACAACTATTAAAGACCAATTGCAAATTATGAAAATGTCTAGGAAGATATTTAGAATTTGATCATTTGTAATTCTGAGAATTGAACATGCATGCTATCCTAATCATCTGCAAAGGAAACGATTCAAACTTTCAATCTTCTCTTCCTTGAATTCATTACTAAACAACCCAAACACAAAAAAGTCCAGCAAGCCCAGTGTATCAGGATTTTTCCTCCTGATTAAGAAGTTATTTGTTCTGGCATCTTGTCAATATAGCACAAAGAGTACATACAATAGCACCAAATTACATAAATAGACTATGAGTTTGATCTGTAGTTTGAATGTAAATATCTCCCGACCTTTATTATAGCAGATGCAATTCATTTAAATAGATTGAAAATACCCAAACTGTAGTAGATTAGGAAATATAAAGGCAGAAATGATGGGCACTTACCTTAGCTATCTGGACACACCAGTTAAGCAACAACTGTGATCCAATGTTATCCTTGTGTTCATGGACATAATCCAACAGACAGCCATGGGGCATAAGCTGTGTGACCAGCTGAATGGTTGGGCTCAGACACACACCCAATAATCGAACTAAGTGTGGATGGTCCATACTTGCCATGATTAGGGCTTCCTAAAAGAAAAAAAAATAAGTAACAGCATTATTTCCACTCAAAGTTCTTTGCCAGGATAGTTATCAGCACTGTACTAATGCTGTTGATAATGATTTTGAAAAGGTACTCCCATAAAATGGAATCAGTTAAAAGTGAGAAAAGACATTATTGTAGCCATTATATTTCTAAAGTGATTTAATTCAAGTGAAAATAAAGGGAAGTTCAGTTCAGTCGCTCAGTCATGTCTGACTCTTTGTGACCCCATGAATTGCAGCACGCCAGGCCTCCCTGTTCATCAGCATCTCCTGGAGCGCACTCAAACTCACGTCCATCGATCAGTGATGCCATCCAGCCATCTCATCCTCTGTAGTCCCCTTCTCCTCCTGCCCCCAATCCCTCCCAGCATCAGAGTCTTTTCCAATGAGTCAACTCTTCTCAAGAGGTGGCCAAAGTACTGGAATTTCAGCTTTAGCATCATTCCTTCCAAAGAAATCCCGGGGCTGATCTCCTTCAGAATGGACTGGTTGGATCTCCTTGCAGTCCAAGGGACTCTCAAGAGTCTTCTCCAACACCACAGTTCAAAAGCATCAATACTTCGGTGCTCAGCCTTCTTCACAGTCTAACTCTCACATCCATACATGACCACAGGAAAAACCATAGCCTTGACTAGNTCCCACCCCACATCATCTCTCCAGATCATTCCCATGCACCAGCCCCAAGCATCCTGTATCCTGTATTGAACCTAGACTGGCGATTCATTTCCTACACGATAGTATACATGTTTCAATGCCATTCTCCCAAATCATCCCACCCTCTCCCTCTCCCTCAGAGTCCAAAAGTCCATTCTAAACATCTGAGTCTCTTTTGCTGTCTCGCATACAGAGTTATCATTACCATCTTTCTAAATTCCATATATATGTGTTAGTATACTGTATTGGTGTTTTTGTTTCTGGCTTACTTCACTCTGTATAATAGGCTCTAGTTTCATCCACTTCATTAGAACTGATTCAGATGTATTCTTTTTAATGGCTGAGTAATACTCCATTGTGTATATGTACCACAGCTTTCTTTTCCATTCATCTGCTGATAGACATCTAGGTTGCTTCCATGTCCTGGCTATTATAAACAGTGCTGCGATGAACATTGGGGTACACGTGTCTCTTTCAATTCTGGTTTCCTCAGTGTGTATGCCCAGCAGTGGGATTGCTGGGTCATAAGGCAGTTCTATTTGCAATATTTTAAGGAATCTCCGTACCTCTTTTTTAAAGACTCTTTTTCCATACTCCATAAACACTGGGGTGCCTGTATTTTTTTTTAGTAATTTGTATTTTGATTAATACTTCAAATGAATAGTCCTTTAGAAAAGAATTTCTGGTTTTCACTTTTGGAATTTTTAGGAGCAAAACTCAGGTATGATATGCCTGCTCCAGCAGACCTGTGGTGTCTTGGGCCACTGCTTTGTCTCACTCAGGCCATTCTTTAATTTTTGCTTTAAGTTTTATTGGGGTATAGTTAATTTACACTGTTGTCTTAGTTTCTGATGTACAGCAAAGTAAATCTGCTATACATATACATATATCCACTCTTTTTAAGATTATTTTCTCATATAGATCAATACAGAGTTCTCTGTACTTTACAGTAGTTTCTTATTAATGATCTATTTTAATATTTTATATATAGTAGTATGTGTGTGTCAGTCCCAGTCTTCCAATTTATTCTTCCCTTCCCTTATCCCCTGGTAAACATAAATTTATTTTCTACACCTATTACTCTACTTCTGTTTTGTAGATAAGTTCATTTGTAGCCTTTTGTTATATTCCATATGTAAGTAATATCATATTCTATTTTTCTCAGACTTGCTTCACTCAGTACGCAAATCTCTAGGTCCAGCCATGTTGCTGCAAATGGCATTATTTTGCCCCCCCCCCCTTTTTTTATGGTTGGGTAACATTCTATTGTATATATGGTACCGTATCTTCCTTGTCCATTGCTCTGTTGACAAGCATTTAGGTTGCTTCCATGTCCTGGCTATTGTAAATAGTCCTGCAGTAAATATTAGGGTGCCATGTATCCTTATAAATTATGGTTTTCTCTGGGTCTATGCCCTGGAGTGAGATTTCTGGGTCTTATGGTAGCTCTATTTTTAGTTTTTTAAAAGAACCTCCATATTTTTCTCCATAGTGGCTGTATCAGTTTACATTCCCACCAACAGTGTAGGAGGGTTCCCTTTTCTCCACATCCTCTTCAATACTTATTGTTGTAGACTTTTTAAAAAATATATAAATTTATTTTTAATTGGAAGTTAATTGGTTTTGCCATACATCAACATGAATCTGCCACAGGTATACATGTGTTCCCCATTTTGAACCCATTCTGACTGGTGTGAGGAGAAACTTCACTGTAGTTTTTTGCTTAAAAAAATTTTTTTTTCACTGTAGTTTTGATATGCCTTTTTCTGGTAATTAGAGATGTTGACCATCTTTTCATGTGCTTTTTGGCCATCGGTATGTCTTCTTTGGAGAATGTCTGTTTTAATCTTCTGCCCATTTTTTGATTGGACTGTTTACTTATTTATTTATTTTTTATATTGAACTGCATGAACTCTTTGTATATTTTGGAGAGTAATCCCTTGTCAGTCACTTCGTTTGCAAATATTCCCCCCATTCTATAGGTTGTCTTTGGTATTTTTTATGTTTTTTTTTTTTTTTTCTGTGCAAAAGTTTTTAAGCTTAATTGGGTCTCGTTTTTTTGTGTTTTATTTATTTTAATTGCTCTAGGAGGTGGGTAAAAAAGCTTGCAGCAATTTATATCAGAGAGAGTTCTCCCTATGTTTTCATCTAAGAGTCTTCTAGTGTCTGGTCTTACATTTATGTCTGTAATCTATTTGAGTTTACTTTTGTTTATGATTTTAGGGAGTGTTCTGATTTTATTCTTTTACATGTATCTGTCAAGTTTTCCCAGCACCAGTTATTAAAGAAACTGTCTTTTCTCCATTGTGTATTCTTGCTTCCTTTGCCATAGGTGACACAGGTACGTGGGCTTTTCTCTGGACTTTCTGTTCTGTTCCATTGATCTATAGTTCTGTTTTTGGTGCTAGTAGAATACTGTTTCAATTACTGTAGCTTTGTGGTATAATCTGAAGACAGGGCACGTGATTCCTCCTAGCTTCATTTTTCTTCTTTGTTTTTCTCATGATTACATTGTCTATTCATGGTATTTTGTGTTTCCATACAAAATATAGATTTCTTTGTTCTAATTCTCTGAAAAATGCCATTGGTAATTTGATAGGGATTGCATTGAATCTGTAGATTGCTTTTGAGTAGTTTACTTTGTTTGTTTGTTTGTTTACAGCAGGTCTTCATTGAGATCTTTTATCTTTTTATCTTTCTTTGAATGGGTTGAGATCTACATAACTGTAGCAAGATGACCTTCTGAACATCCCAGGTAGTGTCCTATATCTGGATGGAGAGAACCAGGTTTATTATTAAGCTTTTTGTACAGATTAGGTTTTAGGTTTTAGCTTTTGGGCTACTTGGAATCCTTGGTTGTAGGGGTCTGAGGAAGATTCTCTATAGCAAAAACAGTATCCTCACTGCTGTGTGGGTCCCAGATGAGCAGTTGTTGGAATGTGTAGCATGAATTCACCATCCCTCACTATCCATAGAAATAGCCCTGTATCATAGTCTTTAATAATGAAAAAATGAGAGTAATATTTTGAATTTAAAAGCACTGGCTCTTAGAATCCGTTGCCTTCTTTTTGTGATTTCAACTGCAGCTACACTGGGCATAGAAAGTGAAGTTTTATAATAATAATTGAAGCATAAGGACAAAAATGTGAACAATGGCATCCTCAACTATATTATACTGCCAAGGGTATCTCAATCCATGTGGGATTAAATGACAAAGGACAAAAATGTTAAGGACCTAAGAGAAATAGAAGAGATTAGGAAGAGGTGGCAAGAATACACAGAAAAACAGTACCAGAAAGATCTTAATGACCTGGATAGTCATGATTGTGTGGTCACTCATCTTGAGCCAGACATCCTGGAGTGTGAAGTCAAGTGGAACTTAGGAAGCATCACTACGAACAAACTTAATGGAGGTAATGGAATTCCAGCTAGTTATTTCAAATCCTAAAAGATGATGCTGTTCATGTAATATGCCAGCAAATTTGCAAAACTCAGCAGTGGCCACAGGACTGAAAATCAGTTTTCATTCCAGTCCCAAAGAATGTTCAAGCTGTCATACAAATGCACGCATTTTACATGCTAATGAGGTTATAATAAAAATCCAATGGACAGAGAAGCCTGGTAGGCTGCAGTCCATGGGGTCACAAAAAGTCGGACACGACTGAGTGACTTCACTTTCAATTTTCACTTACATGCATTGGAGAAGCAAATGGCAACCCACTCAAGTGTTTTTGCCTGGAGAATCCCAGGGACGGGGGAGCCTGATGGGCTACCATCTATGGGGTTGCACAGAGTCAGACATGACTGAAGCGACTTGGCAACAGCAGGAGCAAAATCCTTCAAACAAGATTTCAACAGTATGTGAACTGGGAACTTCCAAATATACAAACTGGGTTTAGAAAAGGCAGAGGAACCAGAGATCAAATTGCCAAAATTCATTGGATCATAAGAAAGCAAGCGAATTACAGGAGAAACATCTGCTTCATAAGCTATGTTGAAAGGCTTTGACTCTGTGGATCACAGTAAACTGTGGAAAATTCTGAAAGAGATAGGAATACCAGACCATCATACCAGTCTCCTGAGAAACCTGTAAGCAGATCAAGAAGAAATAGAACTGGGCATGGAACAATTCAGTTCAGTTCAGTTCAGTCGCTCAGTCGTGTCTGACTCTTTGCGACCCCATTAATTGCAGCACACAAGGCCTCCCTGTTCATCAAAAACTCCCAGAGTTCACTCAGATTCATGTCCATCGAGTAAGTGATGCCATCCAGCCCATCATCCTCTGTCATCCCCTTCTCCTCCTGCCCCCAATCCCTCCCAGCATCAGAGTCTTTTCCAATGAGTCAACTCTTCTCATGAGGTGGACAAAGTACTGGAGTTTCAGCTTTAGCATCATTCCTTCCAAAGAAATGCCAGGGCTGACCTCCTTCAGAATGGACTGCTTGGATCTCCTTGCAATCTAAGGGACTCTCAAGAGTCTTCTCCAACACCACGGTTCAAAAGCATCAATTCTTCAGCACTCAGCCTTCTTCACAGTCCAACTCTCACATCCATACATGACCACTGGAAAATCATAACCTTGACTAGATGGACCTTAGTCGGCAAAGTAATGTCTCTGCTTTTGAATATGCTATCTAGGTTGATCATAACTTTTCTTCCAAGGAGTAAGCGTCTTTTAATTTCATGGCTGCAGTCACCATCTGCAGTGATTTTGGAGCCCCCCCAAAATAAAGTCTGACACTGTTTCCACTGTTCCCCATCTATTGCCCATGAAGTGATGGGACCAGATGCCATGATCTTCGTTTTCTGAATGTTGAGCTTTAAGTCAACTTTTTCACTCTCCTCTTTCACTTTCATCAAGAGGCTTTTTAGTTCCTCTTCACTTTCTGCCATAAGGGTGGTGTCATCAGCATATCTGAGGTTATTGATATTTCTCCCGGCAATCTTGATTCCAGCTTGTGCTTCTTCCAGTCCAGCGTTTCTCATGATGTACTCTGCATAGAAGTTAAATAAGCAGGGTGACAATATACAGCCTTGATGTACTCCTTTTCCTATTTGGAACCAGTCTGTTGTTCCATGTCCAGTTCTAACTGTTGCTTCCTGACCTGCATACAGGTTTCTCAAGAGGCAGGTTAGGTGGTCTGGTATTCCCATCTCTTTCAGAATTTTACACAGTTTCTTGTGATCCACACAGTCAAAGGCTTTGGCATAGTCAATCAAGCAGAAATAGATGTTTTTCTGGAACTCTCTTGCTTTTTCCATGATCCAGCGGATGGTGGCAATTTGATCTCTGGTTCCTCTGCTTTTTCTAAATCCAGCTTGAACATCAGGGAGTTCATGGTTCACGTATTACTGAAGCCTGGCTTGGAGAATTTTGAGCATTACTTTACTAGCATGTGAGATGAGTGCAATTGTGTGGTAGTTTGAGCACTCTTTGGCATTGCCTTTCTTTGGAATTGGAATGAAAACTGAAATTTTCCAGTCCTGTGGCACCTGCTGAGTTTTCCAAATTTGCTGGCATATTGAGTGCAGCACTTTCACAGCATCATCTTTCAGGATTTGAAACAGCTCAACTGGAATTCATATTATATAATAACCATGCAAATTTAATAGTAGTATTTTCTCTTCTATAATATGAAAAATAGATTATATTTACTACTGAATTAAGTTGAATCCTAAATTATATTGTGGATTTTTAACCTTTGATCTTTGGTTCTAGAGTTTAATTATCTATACAATACCGTTATTTGCACAAGGTGGCTCAAAGTAATGAATTATTGTTGTTTAGTTGTTAAGTCGTGTCTGACTCTTTTGCGACCCCATGGACCAGAGTCCATGGAACTCTGCTGTCCATGGGATTTCCTGGGCAAGAATGTTGAAGTGGGTTGTCATTTCCTTCTCCAGCAGATTTTCCTTACCCAGGGATGGAACCTGGGTCTTCTGCATAGGCAGGTATTGGTAGACAGATTTTGTACCACTGAGTCATCTGGGAAGCCCCCAGAGTTACAAAAAAAGCCATTCAAAATTAACTCATTCATTATTGATATGGATTTAGACATCATAAAGGTAATTTGTAAAGTATAAATATCAATGTAAACAATTACAAATAACATGCCTCCCCATCTAACAATATGCCTACTATGAATTTGTGCAGAAAAAAAACATTTTAATAAGACAGTTTACTCTATAACCTTTGATTTTATTCAAATTTATTTCATTTTTAAAATTATAAATGATATAAATAGAACCATAAAATTTGAGAGCTAGGTGAGATTGTAAAAATTTGTCTACCCCAATTTTGTTATTTCATGAAGAGAGAAAACAGTTCTAACTTCTTTTTCATAATCATAAAGGCATTTTTGCTTAATGAAGATAAAGGGTGGACATATAATGGATATTTAGCCCATCCCAAAGTTAGCTTTCAATTAAAGCTATTTTAAGGGTCTTTACTCCAATTTGAAACTGATACAACCTTATACATATACACTCTCACAGAGTGGTTGATACATATATGGCAAATTTATTATCAATCAGTTTAACTATATGCAGGTATAAGAATGTTCATCATACTCTTTTTGAACATTTTTTGTAGCATTAAAGTTTTTCAAATAATTGAGGATAGAAAGCTATACGGAGCTTCTCTTTAAGACAGCATGGCAGACTGATACATGCATTTACTTTTATTTCCTCTTGATTCTACCACTTTAATAATAACTGGATCAATAAAAAAGCCAGAAACCAACAATCACAAAAAGAGGCAATGGGGATGGAATGCTAAAAGTAGAAAGTGGCTTATTAGTAGTAACTGACTTAGCAAACATAGAAAATCTGTAGCCTAACTTAGGAGGTGAGAAACTGAAAATAAATTCAATTTACACCAAGGGTGTACACACCACAGGCTCAGTAGTGTTACACCACAAACCACTGTACATAAATGCAGTAGGAGGGACTGAGTTCATCAGGATTGTTTCAAAGTCCATTTAGGAAGCACTTAGACTACAGATCTCCTTCATCCTCATGTGTGTTTGTGTTAGTTGATCAGTTATGTCTCACTCTTTGTGACCCCAAAGACGTAGCCTGCCAACCTCCTCTGTCCATGGAATTCTCCAGATAAGAATACTGGAGTGGGTAGCCATGCCCTTTTCCAGAGGATATTCCTAACCCTTCATCCTTAGGAGAAGTTTGATCAAAGAGATTGTAAACTATGAATATTAGGTAATGGAAAAAGAAGTACTCTGGTAAAAATAAGGAAGTACTCTGGTAATTGTGTAAATTTATATATGGTGAAAATTGAGGCCACCCTCTAGTTCCTTCTCCCAAATGGAGCTATGACTTCAAAATTGTGAAAGTTTTGTTTAAACCTCAAATTCTATATCCAGCAAAATTTGAACCAAGTGAGTGAATATATGGACATGTCTGTTCTTAAAAAAGATTATCTCATGTTTCTTTTATCTGTTCAATGTGCTCATTTAATAAAAAGTGAATGGCATTTTAAAAAATGCACTTAATTGTGCAAACAAGGAAATGACAGTAAAGGGATACCCCAGAATCAAAGCTCTACAGGCACCTGATATGGTAGCCAGTTTAGACTGGAGTAGGCTATCTTACTCTGCTGCTGCTACATCACTTCAGTCGTGTCCGACTCTGTGTGACCCCATAGACGGCAGCCAACCAGGCTCCCCCGCCCCTGGGATTCTCCAGGCAAGAATACTGGAGTGGGTTGCCATTTCCTTCTCCGATGCATGAAAGAGAAAAGTGAAAGTGAAGTCGCTCAGTCTGTCCGACTGTTAGCGACCCCATGGACTGCAGCCCACCAGGCTACTCCGTCCATTGGATTTTCCAGGCAAGAGGACTGGGGTGGGGTGCCATTGCCTTAGAAAAGATGTAAGAAGCTGGATGAACGACTGAAGCAACCGAACAGGAGCACAACCATGTAGAACCATTTGACTTTTATTAATATTACCTTAAAGTTATTTAAGAAGATAGCTTGAGAGGATTATTATCTCAAAAGCTATTCACTTTTAATCTCCACTGCTCTTTAGTGGGGTTGAGTTCAGCAGAGCCTAAAGATTATTCATAATCATGGGTGAGTCTGATGGAGTATATGGATTTTACTGGTTCCAGCCAAGGTCTTATGTGAATTATAATGTTTTATTTTTTGAAGAAGGAAGAGTGGGGCACTATGAACTTGTGTGGAGAAAGGAGAGATAGGAGGCCAAACAGAAGAAATAAGCTGGTAAGGGGACTTCAGCGTCACTCAAAGGACTTTACTTTTGAGCTTTTGGGAGTAAAAGCTGAAATTGTTTTTCAGCTGACCTCCAAGCAGATGAGGTCTTCCAATTCCTCCTTCCCCAGCAGCCACAAGGAACCAGACAAGTAATAAGAGGAGGGAGAGCACCACTGGTTTCTCTGCTTTCTTGCTGAGCCCACCACCAACATAACACCTTGAGAACTGGCAGCCCAGGGACCAGGGAGTGGCGCCACCTCTCACAAGGTCAGTGGTGTCCTCAGGTGATACCAGTCAACGATGCTGAGACAGGACCTCTCGGTTTCTCAGAGAGAAGAGAAGCTCCACACAGGGACTGAGCTGGTAAGAAAGGACACTTTAGATACCACTCAGTGACTGCAACTGGCAGACTAGTTTGTAAATTCATATGAGACATGCAACTCTTCCCAAACTATTTGGGAAGACTTCCATTGAAGTTGGGATTTCTGCACAATCAGCAAAGCCAGAAATTTGAGCTATTGCTACGAATACGGTTCTGTTTGGATCCATGAAGCAGAAACAGTTTGGTTTTACTTCCTGTATATTTCAGTCAACATTTGAAATAAAGCAAGCATTTGAAATAAAGCAAACTGATGCAATTACAAGGAGAGTACAAATAGAAATGTTAGCCAAGTTATATTATCTATTATTTAATCTATTATTTTATTAATTAAATAGTAATTAATGTTAATAGTAAAAGTGTGAACCAGAGGTTCTTTCACTGAATTATGATATGCACATATATAAATATACACATGCTACTGCTGTCGCTTCAGTCATCAACAAATAAGCAAAACATAATTAAATTAAGTGTCTAACTCAATCAAGTAACAAATTAGATATTTAATTAGATATTAAATATTAGATACCAGATTTAATTAAACATATCCTAATTGTATTCTGTTTGTCTTCTGTGACTCATCTTTCATGTCCTAGCATTTATCATTACTAATGGCCTAGGTTTATCATTCAAAGGGTGGTTTTCCTAGCCCTACTCCCAGATAGTCAGATCTAGAAATGAATCAGGAATCTACATTTGTAGCAAGCTCCTGCAAGTAGTGAAGCTGCTACAGGAAATACAGAACTTTGAGAATCTCTGAAACATCTCCATTCATTGCAAAGGAAGTAACATGCAACCACCATTGTTTGATCCTTATTGTAACTCAAGGAAGCAGTCAAAGGAGGCAGCCATTCTCTGCTGTAACAGAAGGAAACCAAGCCTGAGCAGAATTACTGCCCTAGGTCACATGAATAAGTAGAAGGATCAGAGTTAAGACAGGTTTTCTGATTCTTAGAACAGTGCTATTTCCTAGGATGGTAAAAACACTGCAATTTTAACATTTCAGTTCTATCAGCATTTCGGACTGTAGATGCTTATCTTACTAACAAGAAGGCAGTGCCAAACACCTGACTTTAGTCATACCTGAATGAATTGGATCAAATCATACTTCAGTTCCTAAGGAGCAACTCAAACAAAAATTTGCACTTATAGATAAATTGCCATCACATACAATATGCTTTCAGAAAAAGTCAAAGAAAATATATTTCTCAGATTTCCTATATTNTGACTTTAGTCATACCTGAATGAATTGGATCAATTCATACTTCAGTTCCTAAGGAGCAACTCAAACAAAAATTTGCACTTATAGATAAATTGCCATCACACACAATATGCTTTCAGAAAAAGTCAAAGAAAATATATTTCTCAGATTTCCTATATTATTTGGTATAGGCCATTTCCTAAGATACAGAACATGGTGAAATTTAAGATACAAGAAAGATAAAATGGAAGCTCTAAAAAAAAGATACAAGAAAGACTTTAAGGTTATTTTGGCCTTTTTCAGGATGAAATATATAAACAATTTTTTTTCTTTTACAACTTAAGGAGTAATATTTCCATTCTAAATATGCATGTGAAAAGTTTACAACAGAAGAGTGTAAAAATGTCGCATGAAAGTTCTGTTTTTTAAAAAAATCTATTAGTAAGTCCTGGCAAAAAAGCTGGGGTTGTATTAAAGAAAATTGCTCATCACACTACAAAGAGTATTCGAAACCAAATTGCAGAGTATTTGCATAATAGTCCTCTTTTTCTGAGAAAGAAAAGATGAACAGGACACTAATTGTAGGTTTTATTTTTTTCATAAAGGAAATAGCAGATGGCTTTTTTGGGGGAAAGGGGAAGAAATAAAGAGAAAAGAATGTGGATTCATTTAGAGTGATGAGGGGGATGGAAAGGGAAAGAAATCCAATATTTTAATAATGGAGTGTTGGGTTTCAATAAATTACTCTGTTAAAATTAATAATGTCCTCTGCTACCTATCTCTGTGTGGGGCCTTTGGAAGCAATTTTGGAATCTTTGCTGCTGTCATTAGAACATATCACCAAAGGCCACTGGAATAAATACAAGTTGACAGATGTGTTAACAATTTTTCCAGAAATGAAATTATTTTCTGTCTCTGTTTCCTGTTTTGCTTTACAAAATTTTTCTTGTAGGTGAATTAAATAGTTTTCTCATTGGACAGAGAGGAAGGGTGTAACAGGTGCTACACTGAAAATTCTAAAGGAAGAAGGTTTTTCTTTATAATGAAGTCTGGTTGGAATTAAGGACATTTTTTTAAAACTATCAAGGAATGGCCAGAGAATGGATAAAAAGCTCTGAAGCATGTGTGCCATTATTCTCTAGCCTATGTTATCTGTATCTCTATTTCATTCTGAAGGAAAGACATTTCGATGCAATAATGAAAGTGAGCAATACCATTTGTTGCATTAAGGCATCATTTTGCTCAGCCTTAAGATGTTTATACCTTGGCACTTAAACTTATTTTCTCACTAATGTTGGTTAGGATTTTCACAAAAAGAAAAAAATATATGGTCATTGAAAACTTACGAGCTATTCTGTTTATGAAAAATGTTTACTTCAGCCAAACTTTCACTGTTTCATTATGTCAATGGACCATTAATTCAATACCCTCCAGCTGAAAATGGGGAGATTTTCACTGCATCAGGGATAAGGAAGATAAAAAAGGGGGATAGAGAAAAAATAATAAACAATTAGCAGAGACATATAAAATTGTGCTTAATGTAACAGTCGGCAGATTTCTGAATGTTTAAAACAAATGCCTGTCCTAAAGATAGAGGGGGTGATGGTGATGTAGAGAACAAAGAAGATAATGGTGATGGCAGCAATGAAAAATGAGATAAAATTATTGGTCCATAATAATGTTTTACAAATCAGTTCTGCTGCAGATGGTATCCAGATAATAAAATAAATGAAATCTGCATCCGTTCACTCATGTCTAGAATAAATAATAATTTACTAGTGCAAGTAGGTGAGCAGTAATTAGACTGAATTAATACGCCATCAGTTTAAGTGGGTCTACATTGCTCAGTGACATTCTTTTCCAGTCCCTGGTATCATTTTTGTGAACATGAACAATCATATTCAGATCCTTCTAACTTTTGGAGTCAGCGGTTTTCCATCTCTGTTCTCCATCATTCATCCATTTGCTGTCTGAATCTTAGATCTAGACACTACTTACCAGTGCTGCACAATTAAGAACTTTATGAATAATTTATACAAGGTAGAATTTTTGAGTATTTTTATTACAGTTATTGGAACCTGTTTTTCCCTCCTATATCTTAAATGTGGAAATTCTATCGTGGCTTTGTCCCTAGTATACTATGCTTTCATCTGTAATCTCTTGCATCCTTATATCGTATAACTTTAAGAAATGTGACAGAGTTATCAAAACCATATGGAGAAGACTGCACAGTTCTGTGGTTTCTCATGATTTGATATACTCTGCACCTAAAAATAGCAACAACATTACTATCTAAAAGAGGGCAAGCAAAATTCATCTTGATCATATACAAAATGCCTGTGTAAAATATCTGTCAAGAATATCCAAGCATGAGAATTATATTGTGCCCATATTCCAATCTGGTTTTTTTTCAACTCCTGTAATTTCAACAGTCATCTCTGAGTAAAAGCTAGTAGGTCTTTGTATATGTGTATCTCCCCTATCATAGTACATATTCCATTTTTATTAGATTTGTTACAGGTCTATTATCTCTAATGATTTATCTGAAAGTAGTAATATTAGCTGATAAAGTTATCAAATTCTTATATAGTATATGGCTCATACTAAGGTACCAATGAGGTTTTATTAATAAATAAACAGAATCTGTATTATATGCCACCCTCCCATCCAACCTCATCCCAGGATTTCAAGTGCCTTGCGGTCATCGTGATATAGAAAACCTACTGGATCTCTAATTTAACACACAAAGTACATTTCTCCATAAAAGCCTGTCTGCTACTTTTACCAATTTTCTAAGTTTCAGAAATATTTTCTGATTTGGTTTTTAAACCTTGGATTCCTATTTGGTATTATCTTTTCCAAGTTCTTCCATTCCATTCCATCTATCAGTAATATTTTGCAAAGTCCCATTTACTGTTTATTTCAGTGTAGCTCAAATCTATATCCTTCCATGTATTTTTAACCTGACTTCTAGTCAAGTTCACACTCACACTGCTGGAGTAAAAGGAATGCTGATTTTTTCATTAATTCCAGGCTGTTTTGGCTACAACATACAAAAAAAAACCTTTAGCATTTTTTTTTTTTTAGAGTGCTACATAGATAGCTTTAACCTTGCATGTACTCAATAAACATCTGAGTTAAATTTGACATGTGGAAAATTGCACTACATTTTGTAATAAAGACAGTTACATTATTCTCCCAGCTATGATGCCAGTGATCTGTGGAATTAACCTGCATATTTCTCTTTGTCCTCCAGATTCATTCTCCATCCTTCTGCACTTTGCCATGTGCCCAGCAAAATAGATCGAAATGAATGACAACAGTCTACCTTGTCTCTCTATTGGTTTAATTTGAATTCAGTCAATAATAATAAGCAGCGGAGGACTAAAGAAAGAAGGCAGTGAGGTTAGTATTTATCCCTCACCTGCATTTCCCTGAGCCTTCTAGTAAACGTCACAGCGGTAATTCTCTCACTCCTTCATGCCTAACAGTTCTGTTACTATTCTTGAGAGGCTTCAACAGTATATGCTAGTGTTCCTCAAGCCTACCCATTCCTTTATAAAAACCCCTTTGCTAAACTCTCTTCCATTGTTCCAACTTAACATACCACATGCCTCCTATTGGAATTCTGATGAGGTAAATTTGGGCAAGTCACTTAACCTAAAACTTATTTGCTAAATGACAGATTAAGTCACTGTTGGGAAAAAGGTAGAGACTGCTAAGCAACCATTGTGGTAGGCTGATAATGAATTACTAAATATGCCTACATCCTAATCCCAGGAACCTGTTGATATACCCTATTTGGAAAAGGGTCTGTATAGGTTATGATTAAATTAGAGATTTTGAGATGACAATCATTTAGAGTTACCGAAGTGGGCTCTAAATGCCATCACAGCTATGCTTAAAAGAGAAAGGCAGAGGATTAGCTACAGATACTAGAGGAGTCAGAGGTGAGAGCCAAGGAACAAATGTAGCCATCAGATGGAGAGGAGACAAGAACCATCAGAGGAGACAAGGAACAACTTTGATGCTGGAGGAGACAAGGAACAACTTTTTCTTTAGAGCTTCTGAAAGGTATGCAGCCCTACCAACACCTTGATTTCAGAGGTCTGGCTTCCAGAAATGTGATACAATATTTCTGTGAAGTCAACCCCTTCTCAATTCAAGGCTTTGGCAATAAAAACTAATTTATTGGAAGGTAAATGTGAGATTTAAACATTGTTGCCTTGAATTTATACATATTCTTACAATTAATTCTGCTGCTAAGTCTTCCTTAGCTTGGATGTACTATATTAGTCTAATCTAAATGATGCAGATATGTTTAATTCATTTAGAAATTAACTTATACGTGTTACAGCCAAATGATATATTATAGGCAAAGGGCTTTTCACAGTGCCTAGTTGACTCTTAAAATGTTAGTTATTTTTACATTTGTATTAAACTAATTATGTCTGAAGGAAGTGAAATCATTGAGTAATAAAGGCATAGCCAGGAGTCTGGAAAAAATGCTGCAGCCCCAGGGTAAGTGGTCACTGTGATTTTTTTGAAGTCTGATGGGGCATTTGGAATAAAAGGCAGATAAATTGACCAAAAAATAATTTTTCTGTCAACACTTTAGAAGCTATTGTTTTCCCACTTAAGCCCACAGAGAGCTAGAAACATCTCTTCCTACTTTCAACATAAAGTAATCATGAAGTGTTAGAAAAAAACCAAAAGTAGTGGTAGGGTTGCAAGAAGACTTCAAGGGCAACACAAATTTGTTCTATAGCAAATAGTAACCACCATTACAGTAATAACAGTAAATAGAAACTGGGGTTAAAGTAGATGATAAAGACTAAGATGTCCTGGTGAACTTTACAGTCAGAACAGAGACACTTAATCGCTTATTGATTAATGTTAGTAAAGTTACAGAAAGAGAAGTACAAAGGTGTCTGCAATTAACATTTCAGGTCTGATATGGAAGAACAAGCTCAGTGAGGTCCAAAATGTATCTTTTGAGAGGACACTGCAATCTGCTACAAAGAATGAAAACATCAACTTCCTAGGACTAGAATAAATCATCTGAGGCTATAGATTCTACAACTAGGGAGGAAAGAATAATTGTTAGCTTTCAAATAGTGTCTATTGCTTTTATTTTTCTCTCTAGAACTGAAAATTAATTTCTATAAGGTTATTTGATCTTATCTTTTGGGTAAGTCCAGTATTTATTTCCCCTATAGCTTTCTAGTTTTTAGTAAACAGTCTATCTAAAGTCAACCTATTCAATAATTTCATCAGATCATACTAACAACTGCTGCTTGATGTCAAATTACACCTGGCACAATGCTATTAATTTTCCATGTGGACACATTTAGTTCTCAGAACAATCTTGTCCAACAGGTTGTTCAATTATTCTATAATTGATAAGGAGAGTAGCTTGAAAAGGATAAGCAATTTGACAATCTCCAAAAGTTACTAAGTAGTCAAGCTGGGATTTGAATCCAGTTTCCACTATATCTGCAGCCAAGACTTTCTCTACAATGATATCCCCTCGAGTTGTCAATATCAGTTAGGTATCCAGGTAGACTTAGCTGATTCTCTGGTCATTATCTTAGTATTCTAACAGGAATTAGCACTGATAAGACCAACCTATTAATGGAATCTTTATGGAGTGACAGTCTAACAAGTGCTTTTTCTTTATTATAAATAAACTGAAAACAATTTACTCTCAACTACTTAAAATTAGTCCTTTGATAATAAAATGCTGAATAACTTTATCCAGAAGGGACTAACTCATGTCTTTATTCTCAATTCTGCACAGAAATCGATTCTAGGATGTTCTATTTTAAAATTTTAAAATTAAATTTGACTTAAAATAGATCAGAATCTAGTAATTTTGGTAACAGCTCTTATTTAATTGATAGAATCATGATTTTGTATAATCTGGGGAATTAATTGTTTTTCTAGACACTGCACATTCATAAAGGATGACATCTCTTGTGTTTCTAATTTGCAGGAATAATCTTAATTGATGCCAATTATATTAAAGGCATGTAACAACAACTGAATAAAATTAGGAAAACCTTCCCTTAATAACTAATAAAATATCTCAAATGTACCTCTGGTAAAGCAGGCTGAATTGTGTTCTTTATGATTCATTCAAGATACTGAGTGACTTTAATTAAATCTCCATTTTTTAGTTACGACTCTCATATTCATATAAGATAATTCATATATAGAAATCATTTGTCCTATCATTTCTTATCTTCTCTACTTTTTATAATGAACTTAATTATTACCATTAGATATATTAAATTTTGAAACCATGATTTATATGCTAGTTCTTATATTAAATATTCATGTCAATGTTATTTTAATATTCTACACCAATTCTGATGTCAAGGGCATTCAGTTAGAGGCAATCACTAGTAAAAATCTGCATTAATGTTATTGATGCTTCTATGTTTTTAATATAGTAGCAGTAAATAATATTACCACCTACTGATGCAAAAGGAGTTAAATAAACCCTGAAAGAATATATATGGTGTCATAAAAGACCCCCACTGCTAATGTCTTTGCTTCAGGAGGCTCTGAGTCACAGAAATGTGTGATTTTGTGGTTAGACACACATTGTGCAAGAGTGAGAAGGTGGCAGTAGAAAAAAAAGTACCTCATAAAAAATCTCTGCAAGAAGGCATCCAATCCTGACCTGGCATTTGACACCAGTCACTGAAAATTAACCAATATTTTAGAAATAGAATGGTAACTGAGATCTCTGTAATGACTGTCCTAGGAAAGGTCAATTTATGGCCATTATATTCATCATTAGAAAACTCAAACAGTAATGCACAGCACTATGATGGTTATTTTGTTTAAATATTACTGTATTAATAATTGTACAGAGTTTTAGGAGTATTCATAGGAAATAGCTAGCCATTCTTTCCTTCAAAAACTTATGCTCATTATTGACTAAAGGTTATTATATATGCTTCACTCAGTTCAGTTCAGTTCAGTTCAGTCACTCAGTATACAAAATTTAAAGAGACATATATTCAACTTATAGAGAGTATCCTAGTAGAAGTCTTTAAATTTTAGTAAAAATAGGTTGTGAACATTAATAACAATTATAAATATTTAGGATCTAAAACTCCTATAATAATCTATTGAAGACAGAGATTATCTTCTAAATGAATTGAAGGAAAAAATAAAAGTAAAAGCTCTATTGAGAAGAAAAACCTGAGTGTGGATATTAATATGTGGGAAGAACCTGTTATAAAAGAATAAATAACATGGGTTGGTGGTGTGACAAACAAGAGGGGTAAACACTGATTCAGGCAAAACTTCTTTCCAGAGTCTGTTCTGTCTTTTCTTAGTAACATCATCAGAAGCAAGTCAAAACCTCAGGTTCCTTGGCTGTATAAAGCTGAGGATTAAATAATGCTTATCTTGTATAACAGCAGTTTCACATAATATAAGGGAAAGGGTCTACCACAGTCTGGCACCTATCAGTTAGCCAACATAACATTGCTTTCTAGAGTGAAGGAAGTGGGGAAATGTTACATGCATGGGAAATACAAATAGATCAATTATAAGGAGCATGTGGCACACGACAAAACACAGTAAAGAATAAGACTGGAAAGGGAGGCTGGTACTAGGGCTCGTAAACTCCTGCTTAAATGACAAGCTGACATTTGGATTTTATTCTCTCAAAAATCCTTGATGAAGAAATTCATGTAATATGGCAGCACTATCCCCAGGATAAAACATAGGGTAAGTGTCTAAAGGCTGAGAGATGAGGAAGCTGCTATCCACAAATAAGGTAATGAGATTCTAGCACAGTGCCTCCTTAAAAATCTGAAATAAATGCCTAGTTTGTCAAACACTTTTTAAAAAAGGGTCTTCAGATTTTGTCTTTTGTGATTCAGGCTAGGATTTCCTACTTCATGCTTAAAAATCCCAAACTTTCAATAAGTAACAGAAAATATTGAGAAATTTATTCTGTGCATGATGAAAGCCTTATCTTGGAGAAGGAAATGGCAACCCACTCCAGTATTCTTACCTGGAGAGTCCCATGGGCAGAGGAGCCCCGGCTAGCTACAGTCCATAGGGTCGCAAGAGCCAGACAAGACTTAGTGACTCAGCCACCACCACAAGTCAAGATAAAAGAAACAAGAGCGAAAAACCAAAAGCTTTTCCCCCTTCTTTCTGGAGAGACTTTCAGTTCTCCTTCCTTGAAGTGGGAAAGGATTTGCATCCAATATGAATAGAATTTTGCTTCTCAGCAGCTCTCTTTCTTATCATTTCTCCAACTTATATTTTCCTCATAATCTACTTAATCCCATGGCACCATTTTTTCCCACCAGATATCATGATAATATTGTTCAGTCTGGCACATTGCCATGGTCTACACATTTTCTCTGCCTAATACAGGCATAACAATTACTCGTTGACTTTCTACAAAACAACTCTGAAAAGGACAAAAAAACATTGACAATATTCATTTGTCAATGGAATACCTAATAATGTATCCGTTTTTTATAGATATATATGGGGACAGCTCTTTGAGGTTAGATGCAATGACCTTTGTTTGTAGTCTCTATTAATTGCTGCTATGTTGTTTTCCTATCCTCTGTGTAAGTGAAGTGAAGTGAAAGTCTCTCAGTTACGTCTGACTCTTTGCGATATATATAATGTGTACATATATACAGTTCAGGGATTCTCCAAGACAGAATACTGGAGTGGGTAGCCATTTTCTTCTCCAGAGATCTTCCCAACCCAGGGATCCAACCCAGGTATCCCACATTGCAGGAGGATTCTTTACCATCTGAGCCACCATGTAAGCCCATCCATTCCATTTCAGTTGAATCTGGTTCTTAGAAGAAGGACTAATGTTATGGTCATCAGAACCTGAAAAACGTAGATAATATTTGCACAGGGCTTTCAGAAATTGTGGAATCCATAATAATGAAAAGGACCAATAGAAGAAAAGATTAGTAGAATAGCCACAGAGTTTGTTATATATCTACATAGGAATATACACACACACACACACACATATTATATTTATAAATGGTATTAGTTCAGTTCAGTTCAGTGGCTCAGTTGTGTCGGACTCTTTGTGACCCCATGAATCGCAGCACGCCAGGCCTCCCTGTCCTTCACCAACTCCCAGAGTTCACTCAGATTCATGTCCATCGAGTCAGTGATGCCATCCAGCCATCTCATCCTCTGTCGTCCCCTTCTCCTCCCGCCCCCAATCCCTCCCAGCATCAGAGTCTTTTCCAATGAGTCAACTCTTCGCATGAGGTGGCCAAGGTACTGGAGTTTCAGCTTTACCATCATTCCTTCCAAAGAAATCCCAGGGCTGATCTCCTTCAGAATGGACTGGTTGGATCTCCTTGCAGTCCAAGGGATTCTCAAGAGTCTTCTCCAACACCACAGTTCAAAAGCATCAATTCTTCAGCACTCAGCTTTCTTCATAGTCCAACTCTCACATCCATACATGACCACAGAAAAAACCATAGTCTTGACTAGACGGACCTTTGTTGGCAAAGTAATGTCTGCTTTTGAATATGCTGTCTAGGTTGGTCATAACTTTTCTTCCAAGGAGTAAGTGTCTTTTAATTCATGGCTGCAGTCACCATCTGCAGTGATTCTGGAGCCCCCCAAAATAAAGTCTGATACTGTTTCCACTGTTTCCTCATCTATTTCCCATGAAGTGAACAAACTACAAATCCCTATGTAGGGATCTAACAAACTCTGAGGCTATTCTACTAATCTTTTCTTCTATTGATCCTTTTCATTATTATATATTTCAGAATTCCTAAAAGCCCTGTGTAAATATTATCTATGTTTTTATTATTTAAAAAAAAAAAATTTTTTTTTTTGGTATTTATTTATTTTTTTACACGAACTTATCTATGTTTTTAAAATTCTAATGAGCATTAGTCCTTCTTCTAAGAACCACACTGAACTGAGATGGAAAGGTCCTAGAAGACTAAATACGATTTTTGAGAGCTAACAAATCAAAATTTAAAGTCACTATTCATGATTGTGAAAATTTTGGATATTAAAAATTTTTTCTGTGGCACTTCAACTGTCAAGAAATTTCTTCAGCCTGTTGCATCAGGGGAACCAGAAAATTATTATTTGTGTCAATACTTACATAGGTTACTTAGATTAAAAGTAAAGGAATTCATATATTCAGAGTAATTATTCATCAAATCATCAAATGGTATGCAAAACCCATTCAAAATAAATTCTTCATTTTTAGGTATTTTAATTGAAATTGATATAAATTAAAATTTACAGATGTGTTAAAACTTGTAGTGGAACATCATAACCTGATATTTATTTCAATTTTTAAAATCATAATTTAGAGAAATCAAGTTTTATAAGATTCTTCTAAACCAATTTCAGTGATTTTTAAGTGTAAACTATGCAATTAAATGCTAAGTGCAATTAAAGATACAACATACTTGAAGATATTTGCAATGTCAGTAACAGAGTGATGGTGCTTTTTAGCATTAAAGCTTTTTTTGCACATCTAATATATTTTCTTTGAAAATGTGATGGAAATATTTAATTGCTTCATTTAGTAGTTATCAGATAACTTTAGATGGCTTTGAACATGAATAGATATTCTGGTTATGAGCTATAAGATTTAACAGTATAGTGTACTTCTCAGAAAGTGAAACTGTTAGTTGCTCAGTGGTGTTGACTTTTTGTGACCCTATGGACTCTAGCCCGCCAGTCTCCTCTGTCCATGGAATTCTCCAGATAAGAATACTGGAGTGGGTAGCCATTCCCTTCTCCAGGGGATCTTCCCGACCCAGGGATAGTACTTGTGTCTCCTGCATTGCAGGCAGATTCTTTACTGTCTGAGTCACTAATGACAAACATCTGATCAACCAAGATTTACTTAGCACTTATGATATATTCAAGTGTTAGCCTAAAAATATGAATGAATTACATAAACAGTTTCATTTTATAAATTTTCATGTTTTCGGTGTTAACTTAGATAAAAATAAACACACACACACACACACAATAACCCACATTGTTATCAGTCCTTACATTGTGACAAGCTTTCTATTTTCAGATAGTATCATTGGATGGTGGAATGATGGACAGGAACAAATTTCAATACTTTTTTCTTAAATTTTAGAACAACTCTGTTAAATAGAAGCCAGAGTCAAACACATTAAAAAAATCATATGTGTTTATTAAAATATAATTTAGGAATTGTTTATATTCCCAAGATTTTGAGTGGAGAGTACAGTAAATTATACTTTGGGGAAATTATATTTCTATCTTCCCTGGTGACTCAGATGGTAAAGAATCTGCCTGCAATGCGAGAGATCTGGATTCAGTCCCCAGGTTGGGAATATGCCCTGGAGAAGGAAATGGCTACCCACTTCAGCATTCTTGCCTGCAGAATTCTACAGACAGAGGAACCTGGCGGGCTATAGTCCATGGGGTTGCAAAGAGCTGGACACAAATGATCGACTTTCACTTTCTTAATAGTTATATTTTCTAAAATAAAATAAAAATAAATTCTATTCAACAATGTATCCATCATGAAAAGTTAGAATATAGTGATTATAAGAAACGAATATCTGTAGAAGTGTATTCTCTTTTAATGTTAAAAAATGCAAGAGAAATAAAGCTGAAAACATACTTCTGTAGGTATACGTTAATATAAACAATGTAATTGATGGGCAGAGAGATAAGAGAAGGTAATCACAGAGGTAATTTTTTGTCAAATATATTAATTAAAAATATTTTCTATTTGTTTCTGAATTCTAAAAATGTTCACTGGAAATAAGAAAGAAATTATTTTTTATTTTCTCCCTTAGGTTGTCCTTAATAGTGGAAATTAAATAATTTAAAAGGCAATTTGAACTTCTATTTTTCATTTGGCTATGCATTTTCTTGAGACGAGTAAAAAAAGTATTATGAAAAGAAAGATATTTACACTAGATATTTTCCTTTCCTCATTAATTTTAAAGTAATTGTAAGAGCAAAAGCCATGCTTATTGTGCATGTCTGAACAGACTCAAGGAAGATCCAATTACAGCTGATATGTTTTCAACACACAGAGCTTTGCATGATTTATTCAGGTGTCCCTCCAAAAGGAAATAACTCTTTGATTTCATTAAATCAACAACAGGTTTCATTTAAGCCAGTAATTTTCAAATATATTTATATCATCTATTAGTATTTGGTGCTTTTTTATTTGTAATCCCTAGGTACACATATAAAATATTTGACACTAAAGATGAACAATTCATTGGGTAAATGATCATTTGTACATTTAAAGGTAAAATGTACAAATGGACAATTAGAGTGGAGTACTAATATGGTTAATAGAATAATTATACTATAAATGCTAGGACTAATCCTTTTAATATTTATCAATCCAAATGTGTAAGTCTCTGCAGAGTATCTTTGATGCAGCATTTCTTTCTAGATCCCTGGAAAGGGTGTGATATATTTTGATTAAAATTATAGATAAAAATTTATTTTGAACACGACTATTTTTCTGTATTACTGAATAAACTTCTGCTCAGGAATTTGAAATATAAAGATCAAGATTATATAATATATGTACATAAGAAATATAAAAGTATATTTCATGGTTAAGCTTTCATAAAGAAAAATGCAGATATGTATATCCTGATGTTAATATACATAATGATAAATTATATATAAAACATATATGTATATTTTATATGTGTGTGTGATATAAAATTAAATCTACTTATTTAATTCTCTTTCTCCTAACATATATACATAGATCCATTTGTGTTTTTTTCCTGTTTTGACTGTACTTTAATTATCTGTGGTACTTAGAGCTTTTTTTTACTAAATGAAATGAAATTCTTTCACCATTATATTTCACATTATTATAATATATCTCTATAATGATTTTGTAATAAGTCAAGGCTATAAACTTACTTATGAAATAGGAAAAAAATAAAAAGGACTACCTTAGGTGTGAAATGACATTCAATTTCATGAAAATGTGTTATTTTAAAGGCTATATGTAAAAACTTTCATAATTAAATAAAATTAATTTATTAACAAACTAAATCAACATTACTTTATTCACAATTGGAAGTAAAACAAGGAAAATTGCCTCTGAGTATTTACAATTTAAAAAATCAGACTATTTAAGTATTTAATGTGTTTAATTATTTAATCATTTTATTAACTTGATCAATTAACTTCAATGTGATTTTAAGATTTTTCAATGCAATTTATAATTATTCACAAAGAACTTGAATAATATAATAACATGAGCAATAATATAATAACATGAGCAACTGAGGAATAAGATATTGAAGAAATATGTTTTCAAGAAAATATTTTCTAAAAATGTATAGTATGTTAGTACCAAATAAAGCAAAAGCAAGTGCCTCACTGTCATTATTCAGGCTCAGATTCTATTCTTAAATGCTTAACAAATATAAATATTTGTGTCTATAAATATTATAGCAAAATAATTCCAAAATAAAGAGAAAATTATTAAAGTCAATTTTCAGCTTCTATGTCAATGAAAAGTTATCCTTGGTGAAATAACTAAAGTTGTGGATTTTCAGTTTACTGGGGTTGGGAATATAATTTTAAGCATCTAATACTTTTCTGTAGTATTTTTGTCATAATTAGTCAAAGTTCAAGAAACTTACATCAAAATATGCTTCTAATTTTCCCACCTTGCTTCTTACATCTCTTAACCCCATTATTCTATGTTTTTATTATTTAAAAAAAAAAAATTTTTTTTTTTGGTATTTATTTATTTTTTTACACGAACTTATCTATGTTTTTAAAATTCTAATGAGCATTAGTCCTTCTTCTAAGAACCACACTGAACTGAGATGGAAAGGTCCTAGAAGACTAAATACGATTTTTGAGAGCTAACAAATCAAAATTTAAAGTCACTATTCATGATTGTGAAAATTTTGGATATTAAAAATTTTTTCTGTGGCACTTCAACTGTCAAGAAATTTCTTCAGCCTGTTGCATCAGGGGAACCAGAAAATTATTATTTGTGTCAATACTTACATAGGTTACTTAGATTAAAAGTAAAGGAATTCATATATTCAGAGTAATTATTCATCAAATCATCAAATGGTATGCAAAACCCATTCAAAATAAATTCTTCATTTTTAGGTATTTTAATTGAAATTGATATAAATTAAAATTTACAGATGTGTTAAAACTTGTAGTGGAACATCATAACCTGATATTTATTTCAATTTTTAAAATCATAATTTAGAGAAATCAAGTTTTATAAGATTCTTCTAAACCAATTTCAGTGATTTTTAAGTGTAAACTATGCAATTAAATGCTAAGTGCAATTAAAGATACAACATACTTGAAGATATTTGCAATGTCAGTAACAGAGTGATGGTGCTTTTTAGCATTAAAGCTTTTTTTGCACATCTAATATATTTTCTTTGAAAATGTGATGGAAATATTTAATTGCTTCATTTAGTAGTTATCAGATAACTTTAGATGGCTTTGAACATGAATAGATATTCTGGTTATGAGCTATAAGATTTAACAGTATAGTGTACTTCTCAGAAAGTGAAACTGTTAGTTGCTCAGTGGTGTTGACTTTTTGTGACCCTATGGACTCTAGCCCGCCAGTCTCCTCTGTCCATGGAATTCACCAGATAAGAATACTGGAGTGGGTAGCCATTCCCTTCTCCAGGGGATCTTCCCGACCCAGGGATAGTACTTGTGTCTCCTGCATTGCAGGCAGATTCTTTACTGTCTGAGTCACTAATGACAAACATCTGATCAACAAAGATTTACTTAGCACTTATGATATATTCAAGTGTTAGCCTAAAAATATGAATGAATTACATAAACAGTTTCATTTTATAAATTTTCATGTTTTCGGTGTTAACTTAGATAAAAATAAACACACACACACACACACAATAACCCACATTGTTATCAGTCCTTACATTGTGACAAGCTTTCTATTTTCAGATAGTATCATTGGATGGTGGAATGATGGACAGGAACAAATTTCAATACTTTTTTCTTAAATTTTAGAACAACTCTGTTAAATAGAAGCCAGAGTCAAACACATTAAAAAAATCATATGTGTTTATTAAAATATAATTTAGGAATTGTTTATATTCCCAAGATTTTGAGTGGAGAGTACAGTAAATTATACTTTGGGGAAATTATATTTCTATCTTCCCTGGTGACTCAGATGGTAAAGAATCTGCCTGCAATGCGAGAGATCTGGATTCAGTCCCCAGGTTGGGAATATGCCCTGGAGAAGGAAATGGCTACCCACTTCAGCATTCTTGCCTGCAGAATTCTACGGACAGAGGAACCTGGCGGGCTGTAGTCCATGGGGTTGCAAAGAGCTGGACACAAATGATCGACTTTCACTTTCTTAATAGTTATATTTTCTAAAATAAAATAAAAATAAATTCTATTCAACAATGTATCCATCATGAAAAGTTAGAATATAGTGATTATAAGAAACGAATATCTGTAGAAGTGTATTCTCTTTTAATGTTAAAAAATGCAAGAGAAATAAAGCTGAAAACATACTTCTGTAGGTATACGTTAATATAAACAATGTAATTGATGGGCAGAGAGATAAGAGAAGGTAATCACAGAGGTAATTTTTTGTCAAATATATTAATTAAAAATATTTTCTATTTGTTTCTGAATTCTAAAAATGTTCACTGGAAATAAGAAAGAAATTATTTTTTATTTTCTCCCTTAGGTTGTCCTTAATAGTGGAAATTAAATAATTTAAAAGGCAATTTGAACTTCTATTTTTCATTTGGCTATGCATTTTCTTGAGACGAGTAAAAAAAGTATTATGAAAAGAAAGATATTTACACTAGATATTTTCCTTTCCTCATTAATTTTAAAGTAATTGTAAGAGCAAAAGCCATGCTTATTGTGCATGTCTGAACAGACTCAAGGAAGATCCAATTACAGCTGATATGTTTTCAACACACAGAGCTTTGCATGATTTATTCAGGTGTCCCTCCAAAAGGAAATAACTCTTTGATTTCATTAAATCAACAACAGGTTTCATTTAAGCCAGTAATTTTCAAATATATTTATATCATCTATTAGTATTTGGTGCTTTTTTATTTGTAATCCCTAGGTACACATATAAAATATTTGACACTAAAGATGAACAATTCATTGGGTAAATGATCATTTGTACATTTAAAGGTAAAATGTACAAATGGACAATTAGAGTGGAGTACTAATATGGTTAATAGAATAATTATACTATAAATGCTAGGACTAATCCTTTTAATATTTATCAATCCAAATGTGTAAGTCTCTGCAGAGTATCTTTGATGCAGCATTTCTTTCTAGATCCCTGGAAAGGGTGTGATATATTTTGATTAAAATTATAGATAAAAATTTATTTTGAACACGACTATTTTTCTGTATTACTGAATAAACTTCTGCTCAGGAATTTGAAATATAAAGATCAAGATTATATAATATATGTACATAAGAAATATAAAAGTATATTTCATGGTTAAGCTTTCATAAAGAAAAATGCAGATATGTATATCCTGATGTTAATATACATAATGATAAATTATATATAAAACATATATGTATATTTTATATGTGTGTGTGATATAAAATTAAATCTACTTATTTAATTCTCTTTCTCCTAACATATATACATAGATCCATTTGTGTTTTTTTCCTGTTTTGACTGTACTTTAATTATCTGTGGTACTTAGAGCTTTTTTTTACTAAATGAAATGAAATTCTTTCACCATTATATTTCACATTATTATAATATATCTCTATAATGATTTTGTAATAAGTCAAGGCTATAAACTTACTTATGAAATAGGAAAAAAATAAAAAGGACTACCTTAGGTGTGAAATGACATTCAATTTCATGAAAATGTGTTATTTTAAAGGCTATATGTAAAAACTTTCATAATTAAATAAAATTAATTTATTAACAAACTAAATCAACATTACTTTATTCACAATTGGAAGTAAAACAAGGAAAATTGCCTCTGAGTATTTACAATTTAAAAAATCAGACTATTTAAGTATTTAATGTGTTTAATTATTTAATCATTTTATTAACTTGATCAATTAACTTCAATGTGATTTTAAGATTTTTCAATGCAATTTATAATTATTCACAAAGAACTTGAATAATATAATAACATGAGCAATAATATAATAACATGAGCAACTGAGGAATAAGATATTGAAGAAATATGTTTTCAAGAAAATATTTTCTAAAAATGTATAGTATGTTAGTACCAAATAAAGCAAAAGCAAGTGCCTCACTGTCATTATTCAGGCTCAGATTCTATTCTTAAATGCTTAACAAATATAAATATTTGTGTCTATAAATATTATAGCAAAATAATTCCAAAATAAAGAGAAAATTATTAAAGTCAATTTTCAGCTTCTATGTCAATGAAAAGTTATCCTTGGTGAAATAACTAAAGTTGTGGATTTTCAGTTTACTGGGGTTGGGAATATAATTTTAAGCATCTAATACTTTTCTGTAGTATTTTTGTCATAATTAGTCAAAGTTCAAGAAACTTACATCAAAATATGCTTCTAATTTTCCCACCTTGCTTCTTACATCTCTTAACCCCATTAAATGTGATAAAATAAAATTTCATGAGTGAAATTTTTGCAAGCAGTAAACCTATGAAAAATTAAAAGTAGGGAATTCATTTCTAACCAACACACAGTGTTCAGTAGACAAAAGTGATATATTAACAAACTAGCATTTAAAAAATAACTGGGTATGTTACATCATAAAGATTTTAAAAGCCAAATAGCACAGAGGAAAAATATTTTCAGCACTTATCATAGGAGCTAATCTTTCTGATGTATGAAGGGCCTATAGAAATTAAGAAACAAAAGGCAACCAAGTGAATTTAAGAAAAAGCAAAGCAAATTCTGTATTTCCTTTTCAAATACAGAAAAGGAAATACAGAATTGCACTCTCTCATTCATAATAAGAGAAATGCAGGTTAGAAGTAAACTGAAAGTATTAAAAAATATTAGATACTGTCCTAGACAGCATTTTTTTTTCTGGTTATCACCATATTTTATAGTGAGAAATCCTTTACTATTCCCTCCAGAATATTCCTTTTAATTTCTGCTCATATTGGTTCCTAGAGAATCCAAATATGAGATCTACTTCTATATACATTCCTCAGATAATACATAATACCCAGAGAATTGTGTTTGAGTCTATTTTAGTTTCTTTTTAATTGCTAGTAAAGGATCTCTATTAATTCAAAATCATAGCAAAACTTAAGGATGTACAGATAGTTCTCCTGGCTTTAGTTTTTCATCTCTCACATGGAATATACTATAGTCAGTCCCATTATACTGATGAAAATTATCACTTCAAGATTCTTCTTTTTATCTATTCAGACGATACTTATAGGGTGCTGTCTGGAGGTGAATTAAGTCTCATCTACCTCAACTCCCCCTAAAAGATATACCGAAGTCCTAAACTTAGTTCTTAGAGTGTGTTCTTTTAAAATAGAGTTGTTACAGATATAATTAGTTAAAATGAGGTCATAGAGTAGGGTGGGTCTCTAATTCAACATGACTGGTGTCTTTGTACAAAGACATTCATATGGAGACCAGAAACAGAGGAAGAAAGCCATGTGAAGACAAGGACTAGAGTGATCCATCTACAAGCCAAGGAAGGCCTGGGGCTGTAGAGGCTGGGAGAAGGAAAGATCCACCCCCTAGAGACTTCCAAGGGATTATGGTGATTGCCAATACCTTGATTTTTGGACTTCCAGCTCCAAAAACTGTGAGAAGATAAACTTGTTGCTTTATACAAACAAAAAAGCATAGTGCAATATCATCTGCTATTTTTTAATTTGGAAAAACATTCAAAGATTTGATAAAACCCTGTCCTCTATTACATAGGCCATGAGACACATAGCATTGGGGCCAAGAAATGTTGGCAAACATTGCCAGTGGTAATGCCAAATAGAACATCCTGAATGGATGATAATTTGATTTCAACTACAAAATTACAGACGTATTTACCTTTTGAACTGGGAATTGTACTCTTGGAAGTTCATCCTGCAGAGATGCATTATAGATATAACATAGGTTCTTCACTGTGGCATTGTTTGTAAAAGCAAAAGTCTGGAAATCACCCTCTAGCAATAAGGAAAAACTAAATAAGCTGTTGTACAGTCTCAGAATATAATGATCTGAAAATTTTACAAATAAAATTAAAGTTCTATATGTTCTGTGGAAGTGAACTCTTCTTGATTTATTTCTTTAGGTGTACTTTTTAATTAAACATGCAATACCCAGATCCAAAAAAATGTGTCAGTCTGAAGAAAATTTTCTGGGTTCAGTTTGAAAAAAAAATATAAAGAAGACAGCAAGTCTAAAAACATAAATCTAGCTAACATTTCTAGGACTTAAAAGTGAATGCCCCATATTTTCTTAAATCAACTTAGATCTCATGTGAAAAAAATAGGTAGCCCTTCTGAGTGCCTTTTATGACTTAACTATTTGTATACTATTTCCTATTCATACTGCTTGAAAGTGAAAGTGAAGTTGCTCAGTCATGTCCAACTCTTTGCTACCCATGGACTGTAGCCCACCAAGCTCCTCCGTCCATGGGATTCTCCAGGCAAGAATACTGGAGTGGGTTGCCATTTCCTTCTCCAGGGGATCTTCCCGACCCAGGGATCGAATCCAGGTCTCCCGCACTGGAGGCAGACGCTTTAACCTCTGCACCACCAGGGAAGCAAAACCTCCTATAGAGACACAGAACTTCAGATCCAAGTACTAACATCAAAGATTTCAACGGAGGAAAGGAAGCCAGGTGAAAGAAGAAGAGGGAGGGGGTGGGAGAGCGGGAATGAAAGGGGTGGCCTTACAGACGTCTCCTGCCATCTACAGACACCCAGGCATTATGGGACTTTTCCCTGGGCCTCCAGAGAAGGGAGGACTGGAACTCAGCCCTACCAGAAATCAGACCAGACCAGAACCAGAATTCAAGTTCTCTGCCAAGAGGAGGTGATCAGTTTCCAATCCTCAGCTCAGGCTGAGGGCCCTTGGACCAGATCGAAGGATAGGAAGGGTTAAGGAGAGGAAAGAGAGAGGGAAGGGGAGAGAGGTCAATAAAGTCTCTTGTTCCTTACCGGTCCAGGCACTCTGGCCAGTTGACTGCATTAGGAGGAGACCAGGGACAAAAGGGTCCCAGCTGTGGCTGCTGGGTCTGGTCCATTGGCAGGCAAGCTGGCCCCTGAGTACCCCGAGTGGTCAGGATGTCAGTCTCAGTAAAGAGGAGTCCCCGCCAGAGTCACCATTTGTTGCAGGAAGGCGGATCCCTTCCAGGGCCCAAAACTGGGCTCTTGTCTAACAGTCGGACATTAATTGTCTGAGGAGACACATGTGCTGATAAAGCAAGAGATTTTATTGGGAAAGGGCATCCGGTGGAGAGCAGTAGGGTAAGGAAACCCAGGAGAACTGCTTACTTCTACTCAAAAATATGTTCCCTCAGATCCAAATTTTAAGCACAAGGAGCGGCAGTCTAATTAGGTATTAACAGTACAGAATCTATCAATTTGGTTTGAAGCTATTAACATATATCAAAATGACTAGGTAGATTTTTAATTATGTCAGTCAAAAATTTTAAAAATCTATGGTCCAAACTAAATTCCAAATTGATCACTAAGTGAAATACCCATCATAAAGCTGATTACTATTGGATAGTTATGTTCCAAATATCTGTTTTAAATTTAGCTCTATTAAAGTTATCTAAGTTCAGTCATCAGGACAGAACATCTGATCAATTTGTGATGACAGTGGTTAGCATTCATTTCTGAATTATCATTGTAAAAACTAATAAATTGGCCAGTAGACATAATTTCAAATTATTGAGTTACAATTATGGGGTATAATAATGCTATCCATTTTTGAATACAGATATATATTCTGTTTCTAGAATAGAAATTTCAGTAGAAAAATAGTTTACTCAGAATGAGGAAGAGTTCTTATGCTAAAGATAAACATATTTACAAGTAACTTACACTAAAAATGTCTATAAGGAGAGGTTACTCATTTAAAGTGAAAACTTGCTGTCTTGTCATGGGGAAGGAGGATAAGCAACTCAAGCACTTTTTGGAACTTTCTCTACAATAATGATAATAATCTTAAATAATCTAATTATTTTCACCAAACATGATCTCAAAATACTGAAACAGAGTAATTGACTACACTGTCCCTATAAAAATCACTCATGGGGTCTGTTATCATGGTATTAGCAACCAAAATGTTTCAACTACAGAATTTTCTAGAGGTTATTCAGTAGATAAACACTGATACTGATTCTTCCTGTACATAATTGCAACCCTTGGGGTATGTGGAGCATTATTATTTAATTATTCAAATAAGTTCTTTGATTTTTATTAGAATTACATGAAAAATCACTATTGAAAGTTTCAAAGTATACATTGGGAACATCCAGTTATCTGCCAAAGGGAGCTGGGGTAGGATAGAGAAAGGAGAATACATTCATTGAACATATAAGGTTTCTTTTTTTTTTTTTCCCCTTTTTTAAAAATATGAGTTTATTTATTTTAATTGGAAGTTAATTACTTTACAATACTTATTGGTTTTGCCATACATCAACATGAATCCACCACAGGTACCTGGCTTATCTTTCTGGCTTTATCTCTTGTCACTTCACCCAATTATCTATATTTCTAGACAGATTTTTTGATGCAACTTTAAACATACCAGGTTTTTATATTATATCATGTTGATGATACAAGACAAACCTGTTTTGCTGAAGGACATGAAAAACGCAGTTGATCCACTGTCCCCTAAACCTATCCAAACCAAATCCATATCAAAAGAATGAGTTTGAGTCTTATCTTTTACACAAATCTCAAAAGTAATAGTATATACTAAGTTTGTTCTCTGAAGCACAAAATATAGCATTTTATATTATTCTATATTGTATTTTCCAAAGTATACTAAACTTCCCCCATCACATACAGAGTTAGTTAAGCATATTGTATCAGTCATGTCTTACGTCATAAAAAGATAATTTGACAGTTAACACTCCTGGTTATGTAGCTGTTACCCAGAAACAGGCTAATTTATTGATAGAAGCTGATGTAAAAGGACCACTACCCAGAATCCCCTTCAAGGAAGGACATATTGTCCCAGCATCCGAGAGTGCTGCTGGCAGACTACCTTCCGCCAAATCATCTTTCAAAGATTTTCTCAGCTGCACAAAGCCATTTCACCTAAATCTACCCCCTTTCCCAGGGCTACCCACCTCTATCGACTGCTGCATGCCCACTTGGGGCAACCTTGATGGTTAATTTTAGCTCTAGCACTATTAAAGGAGGCCAGACAAGGTTGTTATCAAGCCTGAATCAGAGCTTCATTTCTCTCTCTGTCCAATCCTGCTTTCTCCTCCCCGCTCGACCATAGTCATTAATCTCAAGAGTACTTCCTAAGATCATGTTGCACACTAAATTCCATCTCCAAGTATCCTTCCTGGGAATCCATCCAGTAACATAAAGTATTTGAAGATAAACTAGGCAATAATTTACTTTCAGCAAAATCTTGTAGACTTTTCAGATATAGCTAAAACATCAGATTTGGAGTGTCCACCAATGTAGCTGAGAAATTTGGTTTATTCACAGAATATTTACAGTCTCCTACTTTATGCCAGGAACTAGAGCAATGAGATCAAATTGCCAACATCCATTGGATCATAGAAAAATTAAGAGAATTCCAAAACCTGTTTTCCAGATTGTTGTTAGATTCAGCAAGGTAAGATACACAAAACTCTGGCACTTATAATACACTGTCATTGTTGAAACACCATTGCTTTAGAATAGTCTCTTGGGCAGTCTGAGTACAGACATTAACCACTTAAATTTGCCTTAGGGTTGTAATACTAGTAAAATAACACTGGGATTTAAGAAAAGACACTCAGCCAGAGATTTTTGACTATGAATCTGTACTTCAGAGGCATTACAAATCCCCAGATATTGAATAAAAATCATGATTGAATATACATGTATGTGCACTTTTTCTGAGCAAAGAGTCTATAGCTTTCATCAGTTTTTTCAAAGGAATCTCTGAACTGAAAAAATGATAAGAACTCCTGAAGACTTTTTATTTCTGGCTACAAAGAAAATATTTTTTTAAAAAATGATGAGCCATGCTAATTTCAGTTACATTCATCCTTGTGTTAAGGAAATAGTCTTTGAGCCACCAGGCACACAAAAATGTAATTCCTTATTCTTCACTTTTTTTCAAAGTTAGGTAAATTTGTTGTGTTGATATGTAGATTCCTTCTGCCAAGAGTCATATAGTTGTAAAATCTCTTCTTCTACTTTATTAATTCTTATAAATCTATGAAAACAATGAGCATAATAAATAGTTTTTGAGATCATAACACTAACATTGGCAGTACCACTGCCAGCCAGGCCTCCATCCTTAAACAGTTTATATTGGGTGTATTATTTTCCATAAAACTCCAATACTTAAATCAAAAAAATACCTCTGAGGTAACTATTTCCGGTGTTAAAACATTTTAAACTATGAAGAAAGTCATAGAAAGGTAGAAACTCATATTTCTTAATATAGGTGCTTCTGGCCCTTCCTCTTTCCACGTGTAGAAGACAAAGTCATAAGCTCTAGAAGCCCTCTATGGCTCAGCGGGTAGAGAATTCTCCTGCGATACAAGAGTTGCAGGTTTGATCCCTGGGTCAGGAAGATCCCCTGGAGGAGGAAATGGCAACCCATTCCAGTATTCTTGCTTGAAAAATCCCATGGACAGAAGAGCCTGGCTGGCTATAGTACTAAGTATTGCAATGAGTTGGACACGACTGAACTACTAAACAAATACAATTCTCAATAAGCAATCACTGATTTCCAAAAGTCATCTAATGTTGTTCCTTATGAGTGAAGATTTCTCCAAAAGAATGAGCTTAAGTTAAATGGTACATATTTTTTGGTTTTGCTTTAATAAAACTATTGATGAAAAACAATGCTACAGGGAGCTCTTCTAGGATTTCTAAATTCCTTACAGAACTTTCAATTTAGTATGACACATTAAGTACATTCATTTTCTTTGCTCCATTCCAAGATTTCAGTAAAATTATAAGTGAAAACATTAAAAAGATAAAAATCAAAAGACCAAGAAATGGGAGAAGGAATAACAAGGTTAAAAAAAAAAAATCAAAGAATTTCATGGAAATGGAGGTAATAAAGTTAAGAAAGCAAAATGGCAAGTGCCTCCAAAGGGAGATGCCAAGAATACAATAGCCAATTCATCCAGCAAAAATTAGAGAGGATATTAAAACTTGAGATATTTAGTGCTACAGATAGTGAAGGTAAATAATGGAACACAGAAATAATATTAAAAATTTGTATACAGAACAAATAAAGTCTTCTCCTTATTTGGAGACCATTCTGGCAAGAAACTAGAAGTTTTTATACAGAGAAGCTGAACCAAAACACATTATCTTAAGTATACCAAGCACAGTGGAAACTGGAGGACAGGAGCCTTGCTAACAAAAGGTCTATTTTTCTCGTTTGCATGTTTGTTTTACATCTACATGGTGAACAAAACTATGTGTAATCATCTCCAAGGATGTAGAGCCAGGTGTATAATTTTGCCAGAAACAACTGATAGATTCTCTCTGCAAAGATAAATGGCCCCATAGTGGGTAATTCAAACAAACGGTCATATTCCCACTCACAGGAGAGTTCACATAGCCAGATGCTACAGAGTGAATGTCTGTGTCCTTCAATATTCCTATCTTGAACTCTAACCCCCAATGCAAGGTCTTAGGAGGTGGGGCTTTTGGTAGGTGATTAGGTCATGCAGGCAGTGCTCTCATGAATGAGATTAGTGTCTTTGTGAAAGAGACCTTGGAGAGCTCCCTCATCCTTCCTGCCATATGAAGACACAAGAAGAGAATAACTATTTATAAATCAGAAAGCAGGCTTTCATCAAATACCAAATCTCCCTGTACCCTGATCTTGTACTTTTCAGCCTGAGGAAGAAAAAATTCTGTTGCTTATAAGACTCGTAGTCTATGGTATTCTGTTATACCAGAAAACAAAGAAACCAAAGAGAGAACTCTCAGGAGGAGACAATTAAGGGAAAAGAAAAAATATTAAAAAAATAACATCCTGACACATGAGAATATATTTTGTATTCATCAACAAAGAACAGTTCTTATTTCCTTTTTTAAATGATAGGGAAAAGCAAGCAATCATAAAAAAAGCTCTTAGAAATTAAAAGTATAATACACGATATTCTTTAAAATAAAACAAATTATTAGAAGGAAAAGTCAAGAAAATCTTCAGAAAATAAAAGATATATATATAAATTTGGAAAATCTGAGGAGAAAGATTTGAAAATTAAACAATTAATCCAGAAGCTCTACCAGCTGATTGACCAATAAGAATCCCAGAAGAAAGAGAGGATAAAGATATCAAGATGATATTATCAAAGATGCCATGGGGAAAAATGACAAACTGACAGATACAAGTTTCTAGATTCAAAGGGTCCTTCAAGGGCTCAGCACGATGAATTAAAAAAATAAAAGTCTCAAGGTTCATCACTTGAAAATTTTGAGAACAGCACAGCTATATTCCTACTATCAGTGTTCCGTCAGATTGCCATTATTGTTCAAGTGGCCTTATTTAGTTTAGTTTTTGGATTGAACTATTACAAAGGGGCTTCCCTGATGGCTCAGACAGTAAAAGAATCTGCTTGCACTTCAGGCAACCTGAGTTCGATCCCTGGGTTGGAAGATCCACTGAGAAGAGAATGGCTACCCACTCCAGTATTCTTGCCTGGAGAATCCCATATACATAGGAGCCTGGTCAGCTCCGTCCATGGGGTCACAAAGAGTCAGACAAGACCAAGCAATTATTACTTTCACTTTCTTTACCTATTACAGAATATCACACTTATAAAGAAACAGTTTCTACTTTCTCCAACTATCTATCCATTAGTTTATATTAATAACATTTTTATGATGTCTCCTTGACAAACTGTAGATCGAGCTTCACAGTCTAATACATGGGTCATTTGATGTTGTGATGGTAAATTAAAAATGTCAGTTATCTGGAATGAAATGGAATTATATTATTACTCTATGTAAAGTGTTATATAGTAATCAACACCCTGAGAAACAGAAATATGATTTGAGAGTCAGCTTGTATAAATATAGTGAGTCATGTATTTCTTCAAAACAGTTGATCTTCTACCTGTTTTTGTTTGTTTGTTTCATGTTTCTTTTTTGTTTCATATGAGACTGATTTTGTTTTACTAACAGGTAAATTTTACCTTGAAATTATGCCATTATTCCCTATTAAATACCAAATGTTTCCTAAGTTGAAGCCCTTGAGAAGAGAAATCCAAATGATAAACATCACTTAGTAATCCACCAAGGGGGCTTCCCAGGTGGCTCAGCGGTAAAGAATCCACCTGCCAATAGAGAATATGCAGAAAGTGTGGGTTTGATCCCTGGGTCAGGAAGATCCCTTGGAGTAGGAAATGGAAACCTGCTCCAGTATTCTTGCCTGGAAAACTCCATGCATGGGGGAGCCTGGTGGGTACAGTACACAGGCACAAAGAGTTGGACGTGACTGAGCAACTGAGCCTGCACACAATCCACCAAGGTCTTTGTCCCCGAACACTTCATGGTCTAATGCTGATTTGTAAGTCAAATAGTTTAGGTAGATGCCAGTGTTCACATTCATCCTTATCAATCTTGTGACACAAAGAGACCTTGTAATGTAACATCTCATCACCAAAAGGACAGCTAGATAACACAGGATCATGCTTCAGAAATGGCTTAGTTGGCAAATACATATTTTAAACAGACTGCATGGTTCACTAAAATATCAGAACTGTCTTTCATCAAGTCTTGATTAGCTGACTGTTAACCTTGAACCAACAGTGACTTGCTTGGAATGCATTTCATTTAAGGTGATGAAAATAACATCTTGTTATTACTAACAGGCTCCTGAAAACCTTCATTTACTATCCACGTAATAGCAATGTGGCATATACATTACACTTCAGAAATTGAAACATTACTGTATCTATTTGAATTGCTAATGGGAAAAAGAGACAAGCTAAGAAAAATCCTTAAATAATAGGAAGTCCTTAAATACAGCCTTTCATTTTCTTATTGTGAAAAGTTGGCATTAATTATGCAAATCTCTGTGCTAAAGTGTACTTTAAAGTTTGATGCTCTTTGTTGCTTTATTACCATGATGAATGAAAAAAAAACTTATTCAACACACCTGGATCACAGCTATCAGATTTTACATTGTTGTTGTTCAGCCACTAAGTCGTGTCTGACTCTTTGTGATCCCATGGACTGCAGCACTCCAGGCCTCCTGTCCTTCATTATCTCCTGGAGTTTGCTCAAACTTCACTTAGCAGTGTCTGACCCTTTGCGACCCTATGGATATACAGTCCATGGAATTCTCCAGGCCAGAATACTGGAGTGGGTAGCCTATTCCTTCTCCAGGGGATCTTCCCAACCCCGGAATAGAGCTGGCGTCTCCTGCATTGCAGGCAGATTCTTTACCAGTGGAGCTATAAGGGATGCCTTATGTCTTTTGAGGGATGGCAAAGCACTCCAGTATTCTTGCCTCCAGAATACCATGAACAGTGTGAAAAGGCAAAAAGATGACGCCGGAATATGAGCCCCCCAGGTTGATAGGTGTCCAATATGCTGCTGGGGAAGAACGGAGGAACAGCTCCAGAAAGAACGACGAGGCTGAGCCAAAGCAGAGACAGTGCTCAGCTCTGGAGATCCCTGCTGGTAAAAACAAAGTCCGCTGTCGTAAAGATTTCACATAAATGGTTTCCTTTTTGTTTCTCTGATCAGCTAATCAGAGTCTCCTAAAAGGGAAACAATATTGCACTGATTAAAAATGGGCAATGTTGCACAAGCCTTGTACACTGTTATACCTACAGATAAATGACTTTGGAAGGATACCTTGAGATTGTGGTTAATCTGACTTAATAGCAATCTCAAATAGCCCCTTTGAAATTGTGAAATATCAGAATACTCACTCACTGCCCAGCTCACTGCAGTATCTGTCCTGCAGTTCTAATCTATAAGTTTCAGTTCAGTTCAGTTCAGTCGCTCAGTCATGTCCGACTCTGCGACCCCATGAGTCACAGCACGCCAGGCCTCCCTGTCCATCACCAACTTCCAGAGTCCACCCAAACCCATGTTCATCTAGTCAATGATGCCATCCAGACATCTCATTTTCTGTCATCCCCTTCTCCTCCTGCCCTCAATCTTTCCCAGCATCAGGGTCTTTTCCAATGAGTCAGCTTTTTGCATCAGGTGGCCAAAGTATTGGAGTTTCAGTCTCAACATCAGTCCTCCCAATGAACACCCAGGACTGATCTCCTTCAGAATGGACTAGTTGGATCTCCTTGCAGTCCAAGGGACTCTCAAGAGTCTTCTCCAACACCACAGTTGAAAAGCATCAATTCTACTGTGCTCAGCTTTCTTTATAGTCCAACTCTCATATCCATACATGACCACTGGAAAAACCATTTAAATTGGATATATTTAAATATAGATGGTGGTGGATAATTTCCTCTGGACAACAAGTGAAACATTAAATAAACAGATGCTAATTGGTTAATAACAATCCTGTTTGCTTAGCAGGAGCAGAGCAAAGACTTTGTGCCTTATTAGGAAAGTGTTTACTCATTTTCATTGAGAAAACTCTGCCAGCACAATTCAGTTCAGTCGTTCAGTCATGTCCAAATCTTTGTGACCCCCATAGATTGCAGCACGCCAGGCCTCCCTGTCCATCACTACTTCCTAGAGCCTGCTCAAACTCATGTCCATTGAGTCGTGGTGCCATCCAACCATCTCATTTTCTGTCGTCCTCTTCTCCTGCTGCCCTCAATATTGCCCAGCATCAGAGTATTTTCCAATGAGTCAGGTTTTTGCGTCAGGTGGCCAGCTTCAGCTCAGTCCTTCCAATGAATATTCAGGACTGATTTCCTTTAGGCATTAATTCTTTGGTGCTCAGCTTTCTTTACAGTCCAACTCTCACATCCATGCATGACTACTGGCAAAATCATAGCTTTGACTGGATGGACCTTTGTTGGCAAAGTAATGTCTCTGCTTTTTAAAACACTGTCTAGGTTGGTCATAGCTTTTCTTCCTAGGAGCAAGCGTCTTTTAATTTCATGGCTGCAGTAACCATTGGCAGTGATTTTGGAACCCAAAACAATAAAGTCTCTCACTGTTTCCTTTGTTTCCCCATATATTTGCTGTGAAGTGATGGGACCAGATGCCATGATCTTTGTTTTTTGAAGCACAATTATATTCATTTTGTTTTGAGCCAGCACAATTATATTCATACTATTTATAAACATCTTAATATCCAGTTGTAAAATATAATGTTATTTCTTGAACAGTTACAAATGTCTGGAGATGTAGATAAATACAAATTTATTGTACAATAAAAAAGATTCCTAGAGAGATATGTAGATATTATAAAGAATATAACGAGGAGAAAAAAGAATGTTGTTTTGAAATAGCAATAGTATTGTTTTCTATAGGTGGTTATGCTCAATGACAATTAGATTATCAAGCAGAAGAGTTGGTTTGTTTTTAATGAACCTAGCTATCAAAAATATAAGGGCTTTCCATGTGGCTCAATGGTAAAGGATCCACCTACCAACACAGGAGACACAGGCTTGAATGCCGCATTAAGAGGATCTGGCAACCCACACCGATATTCTTGGCTTGAAAAATCTCATGGACAGAGGACCCTGATGGACCACAGTTCATGGGGTCACAAAGAGTCAGACACAACTGAGAAACTGAGTGTGCATGCATCAAAAATATAAAAATAAATTTAAAATGTGGTCATGAAAATTATTTGGGAGTTTACTGTGTTACAATAGAAAAAAAGAATACTCTTCAAAATATGCTNTGGGGTCACAAAGAGTCAGACACAACTGAGAAACTGAGTGTGCATGCATCAAAAATATAAAAATAAATTTAAAACGTGGTCATGAAAATTATTTGGGAGTTTACTGTGTTACAATAGAAAAAAAGAATACTCTTCAAAATATGCTCATATATATAACTAAATAAAATTTTACGGCATTCTTTTGGGTAAACATTTACAGCCAGACATTCTTAATAAACCCTACAAGCAGTAAAACCATTAAGGAGGAAACTAAAAAAAAATCTTGTTTTTAAGTAAAATAAAAATTTAATATTTACAAATACTTTTAAAATAAACATATTTGAAATGAGAAATTTCAGGGAATAAGAAAACATGCAAATATATCTGAAAACTATATTAAATTTTAATATCATACTGTGAGGAAGTTAGTATTTAAATGTTATAAGAAAATACTTGTTTATTCATTTATCCCCTCCTTACTTAAAGCAGAATCCTAAAACAAAAGCAAAAAGCATACACACTCAAGATGGTTAAAAGAAAAATAATAGATATAAATGGCATACATATATCAAGATAAATATATACTATATACAAATAGAGAAAATAATTTGAAACAAGTTAGCTTATTTCAGAAAATGTAGGCATTTTAGACAAATGCAACCAATAAATTGTAATGCCAAATAACTTTGGTATTCCTGAACTGGTGAAAGTTTAAAAGATCTCTGAACACACTATTATTGAAAATATTTTTTTTTTACTAATCATCTATAAATATTTTTTTGTTCTAACCTGATGAAACATTCTGTTTTATTGATTTACTGTACTACTAGACAAATCTTACTAAGGTTTAGGAGTTAAACCGTAGTACATGTATTATAAACTTAATAGAAAATAAGAGAATAGAGAATAATGTAGGTTAAAATTACTCTTTTTTATAATAATCAATGCTACATGAAAAATAGAAAATATTTTATTTTAAAGTTATCAATGAAATAGAATAAAATACCTTTTTGTTAGTGGGAGTATAGTAAAATTTTCATTAAGTGAATGAGTATTCCATTTTGAAATTATTTATTTTTCATTTTAAAGCAAGTTGGCTTATTACTTTATTCACAAGAGGAAAAACCTTTTCTGACTTTATAGTGAAAGCCTTTGCATTTGCAACCTTCCCAAAAAGCTTACACATGTTGTCTATGGTTAATTTACCACATGCTTGCTAGAGCTGACAATATTTAATTTACTGGTCAGGTTCACCTATTATTTGTATGCATTAAACCAAAACACATTCCTAATTCACTAAAATTTCTTTGTGGGAATACAAGGAAATGATAGTGAGTAGGGTTGAGGTCAAGTGGACCCTTAGATCTTAATTATAAATTATCCCCCCCAAAAAAAGAAAAAAATAACTGTCTCCCTTGGCAATTTTCTTACCACGAAACAAATGAAAAAGGGAAATTTATCTCCAACCATAAATCCCCAACGTTTCATTTTTATTTTCCCCAAGTTCACTTTCTCACCTAGCTAAGCAGCATTTTCTGCTATTATTAGCTGCTGGCCCATTATCAGCTGACCAGTATCTGTCAAACTCCTTCCTTCAACGAGCTCAGGGATTTCTGAGGAACTCCACATATGCAGACTTCTGCTTACAGCTTCTAATTATTTTCTAACAGATAATGAAACATTTAAGTTCAGAGAGGTTAAATTAAAATTGTAAGAAGATCAAAACCCTAGATAAAACTGCAGTGGCAAAGATCACTGTAGAAAACCTTAAGATTTTTTAGCTTTGTGTGATGAAGAACCCTTGCTGATTTCTTATTTTCTGTGACAAAGTGGCCTCATAATTTTACCACCTCAGAGGTATTCATTCTTATTTGTATTCACGCTGTGCCAAGCTATATGCAAACTATAAGTGATGAGTACCAAAAAGTGACTTCTTAGGAGCTGTGCCAGCATTTAGCAATGTTCAATATATTGAACATATATTGATATATTTTCCTTTACTGGAAAATAAGCTAACTATGTATGTAGTAAATATAGTACAACTTATTGTTTTACCAAGGTTCAGGAGGTATTGATTTTATGGTAATCATTTTATGCAAAGTGATCATGATGAGATTAAAATGTTTAGGCAATAAAATGAATCTGAATTAAGCTTTCATTTCTTGATCCAAATCACTGCTGTATGAATAAATACTTTGGCCACCTGATGCAAAGAGCTGACTCATTACAAAAGACCCTGATGCTGGGAAAGATTGAAGGCAGGAGGAGAAGGGGACAACAGAGGATGAGATGGTTGGATGGCATCACCAATTCTATGAACATCAGTTTGAGCAAACTGCAAGAGACAGTGAAGGACAGGGAATCCTGCAGTCCATGGGGTAGCAAACAGTCAGACATGACTGGGCAACTGAACCACAACAAAGTAAAAAAATAAAATTGTTTATGCCACATAATATACATCAGAATCTTCTTCAAATAGACTGCCCTTTCCTCCTATAGAAACCATATTTTGTAGCTTTAAATCTATTGTACAAACATTAAGTATTAACAAAACTATCTATGTCAAGGTTTGATATATTTCGAATTATTTGCTGATTTTCCAGAAATTCTATTTCCTAGTCTATGATCACCCTGTGGGCAAAAGCTTTCTACCTGAATTTTATGAGCAATCTTCACATTGTAAATAGCTCTTCTGACTGATACAGTCAAAATGAGTGGGGATTTTTCCTAAGCCATCATAATTAGCAAACATGGCTTGTATTGAAGTAAAAAACTGCACGTGATCAGGGTCATTCTCTCCCAGCTCTATGGTAACACAGCAACACATCCTCTAATCATATACGAAATTCCCCAAATTTCAGAGTCTAGAGAGCTGGAAAATACTACAATATGAAAAGCAATAACTTTGACAGACTACTGATTTTCATTCACCAAATTTAAATATTGGCACAGTAGACTATGTCCCCTTGAGAAATGTCTTTTCATTCACATAAATTCAAGAAACCCTCTGAAGAAACAGAAGCAGGCAGGAGACTTACAAAGAACAACTTGTTTTGGATTTGAAGAGAAGTGAAATGAGCTCACTCAGTCCAACTCTTTGCGACACCATGGACTGTAGCCCACCAGGCTCTTCCATCCACGGGATTCTCCAGGCAAGGATACTGGAGTGGGTTGCCATTTCCTTCTCCAGGGGAACTTCCTGACCCAGGGATCGAACCCAGGACTTCCCGACCCAGGGATCGAACCCAGGTCTCCTGCATTGCGGGCAGGCGCTTTACCCTCTGAGCCACCAGGGAAGCCGGATTTAGGTGGTTTCTTTTAGGTGCTTCAGGAGAGAAATTAAGTCTGTTTGAATATAAAACTCATCCAGTACTTTGCTTATTTTCAAACTTTTTAGTTCTCCTGAGACATTTAAACTCAAGTTTTAAGATATCTACTAAACTCAGATAACTGTTACTGGCCGTGATTTATAATGACCACAGTCAATTACTTTTACTTATTCATTTTTGCCAAAATCCATCACAAAATCAAATACTTTTCTTTCTATATAAGACCCCATCTTTGCATCTTTATCCCTATTGGAATAAATAAATACAGTCAAGAGATAAGGGGGAACTCTAATAGCATCTAATAAAAAAAGCAAACTCTACTGTGAAGAAGGCTGAGTGCCGAAGAATTGATGCTTTTGAACTGTGGTGTTGGAGAAGACTCTTGAGGGTCCCTTGGTCTGCAAGGAGATCCAATCAGTCCATTCTGAAGGAGATCAACCCTGGGATTTCTTTGGAAGGAATGATGCTAAAGCTGAAACTCCAGTACTTTGGCCACCTCATGCNTGAGAGTCCCTTGGACTGCGAAGAGATCCAACCAGTTCATTCTGAAGGAGATCAACCCTGGGATTTCTTTGGAAGGAATGATGCTAAAGCTGAAACTCCAGTACTTTGGCCACCTCATGTGAAGAGTTGACTCATTGGAAAAGACTCTGCTGCTGGGAGGGATTGGGGGCAGGAGGAGAAGGGGACGACCGAGGATGAGATGGCTGGATGGCATCACGGACTCGATGGACGTGAGTCTGAGTGAACTCCGGGAGATGGTGATGGACAGGGAGGCCTGGCGTACTGCGATTCATGGGGTCGCAAAGAGTCGGACATGACTGAGCGACTGAACTGAACTGACTGAGTGTGTGTGCTGGGTCTTAGGTGGTCCATCTCCTAATCTTGAGCCTCTCTGGTCCTTTAATCTTGCCTCAGGTGGTTTTGTTGCTTTTCTTCCTTTGACTAGCAACTGTTCTGCCATTTGAAATTGAGATAAGGTCATGGAGGCTAGAGTCTTGCCTACAAGAAATGGGAGACAAAAAGGTCTCCATGCCTATGAGTCCCTTAGGGCCCTGCTAGGCGTCAAAATCGCTGAAGACACTGACTGCAGCCATGAAATTAAAAGACGCTTGCTCCTTAGAATGAAAGCTATGATAAATCTTGAGAGTCCCTTGGACTACAAAAAGATCAAATCAGTCAATCCATAAGAAAATCAACCCTTAATATTCACTGGAAGGACTGATGCTGAAGCTGAAGCTGAAGCTCCAATACTTTGGCCAACTGATGTGAAGCGCCAACTCATTGGAAAAGACACTGATGCTGGGGGAGATTGAGGACAGGAGGAAAAGGGGGCAGGCAGAAGAGGATGAGATGATTATGTTGAGAGAGAACATAATTTCCTTGGTTTAGTTTCACTACAGCAAAGATTTGAAATAACAGGCCAGTGTTACAACTGTTACAGTTCAGAATTTTATTTGGTAAACAGAAGCACCACCAACTTGTGAGGGTGGCCTGACCCTGAAGGAGAGGCCTCAATCCATCTTGACTCACTCTTTTTACACTTTTTGTCCTCTCCCTCTCCCCCTGCAACCTCCAGCATGCCCTATGCAAATTAGGTCTAGCACCCATCATTGATCAGGAAGGGGGTGCATTTGTATCATGTGAGGTTTTCACTCCAGTCCTTGGATTTTTCCTTTGTTCCTCTCTCGTGGGCTTTTTCCGTTTCTTTGTCTGTCTTTTAGCTGCCATGATTTTGGATTCCTTTTTCTATTCTAACTACCTAACAGTTAGATGGCATCACCGACTCAATGGACAAGAATTTGAGCAGACTCTGGAAGACAGTGAAGGACAGAGGAGCCTCATGTGCTACAGTCCATGGGCTTGCAAAGAGTCAGACAAGACTTCGCAACTGAACAGAGAATATCAGGCTAAAACAGAGAGAATTTGTTAAAGGGAACTGGATACTTAAAGTTTGCGGTTTAAAGCCTCTTCCCTACTGTATAGTATATGTAATATATGTGCTCAGTCATGTCCAACTCTTTGTGACCCCATGGACTGTGGCCTACCAGGTTCCTCTGTCCATGGGATTTTCCATGACAACAATACTGGAGTGGGTTGCCATTTTCTTCTCCAGGAGATCTTCCCAACCCAGGGATCGAACCCAGGTCTCCCACGTTGTAGGCAGATGCTTTTCCATCTGAGCCATTGGGGAAGTCTTGTGAACTATATCTTTTGTAACATTTACTTCACTGACCTATCATCTTCACACTAAACCACTGTGGATGGGTTAATCTAGTAGGCAAACTTTTTCTTGAAGGTGCATGCATACTTAGTCATGTCTGACTCTTTGCTACCCTATGGACTTCAGCCTTCCAGGGTCCTCTGTCCATTGGATTTCCCAAGTACGAACACTGGAGTGGATTGCCATTTCCTCCTCTAGAGGGTCTTCCTACCCAGGGAGAGAACCTACGTCTCCCTCATCTCTTGCATTGGCAGGCAGATTCTTTACCACTGAGCCACCTGGGTAGCCCCTTTCTTAAAGGACCAAGTAATAAATATTTTCAGTTCTGTGGGCCATGTGGTATCTGTTACAAGTACTCAACTGTGCCATCTTAGCTCAAAACCAACTACATGTACTACTTAAGGAAATTCTCTGGCAGTCTAGTGGTTGAGATTGCACCTTCACTCCAAGGATGCAGGTTTAACACTGGTCAGAGAACTGAGATACTACCATCCTCAAAGTGCACACACACACCAAAACAACAACAACAACAACAACAAAAAGCCCCAAACTAACAACAACAACTTAAGTGAATGAGCTCGGCTATATTCAAATAAAATCATTTATGGGATGTCCCTGGTGGTCCAGTAGCTAAGATGCCACACCCTCAATGCAGAGGGCCTGGGTTTGATCCCTGGCTAAGGAACTAGAATCCCATATGCTGCAACCGTTTGCATGCCACAACTAAGATTTGGCAAAGCCAAATAAATAAGTATATTAAAAACAATTTTTTGGACATTGAAATTTGAACTTCCATTTAAAAATAAATCTTTCCTTTTCTATAGCTCTTTGAAATTCCTTCCTATTTGCTAGGTGAGATGTAGCCCAATTCATAAATTGTTGAATAAAAGCAATTCAATTTTCAATTTCAATTTCAATTCAATTTTCAATTTTGTTTTTTAATAAAGAGCTTTTAAAAAATTGTTTTTCCTATTAGTGATATAAAGGATTAAAGTGGAATTTGGTTATAAAGGAAAATTCTACTATTTTCATTTATATTACACACAATAATCTGAATATTCAGAGCATGCCAGTACCTAGGATTCTTCACTGAATGGTTCTGATGTAGGTTTTCCACATGTTGACCTGAAATAGTCTACCAGATATTTCTCCAGCAGAGATGGGTTCATTTGGGATGGGGAGCCATGTGCGGGTCTCCACACACAAAGGAAAGGATAACACTTTAATGAAAAGGAAAGGGAGTTGGAACAACTCCCTTTAGTGAACAAAAAGCCCATGGCTCTTCCTTGGCTGAATCACTGCCAGGAAAGAAGAGAGTTCTTTCCTCTTCCTCTTCGGCTCTGCTATCATCGCAGGATAGGAGAGTTTCTCCTTCTTGTCGCTCAACTCTTTTTAACTGAGTTTTCTGGGTATTAATTTTTTACATTTTTACCTTTAAAAAACGAAATAATTTTTTACTTTGTATTGGAGTATAGGCAATTAACTACACTGTGATAGTTTCAGGTGAATGATGAAGGAACTCATAACCATTCTACCCCAAACATCCCTCCCATTCAGGCTGCCCCATAACATTGAGCAGAGTTCCATGTGCTACAGTAGGCCCTTATTGGTTATCCATTTTAAATATAGTGGTGTGTACCTGTCCACCCAAAATTCCCTAACAATCCTTTCCCTCCATGCTTCTCCCTTCCTCTGCTCTGGTGACCATAAATTCATTCTCCAAGTCTATGAGTCTCTTAATATTTTACCTTATTGATTAAAGTCTTCCTCTGAAAGCATCCCAGATCAAGAGTCAGGTTTTCTAGTTTTAGCAGCTTGTTGTATCTCTGTCTACAGGAAAGACCTTTCTTGGGTATAGTGTTTCACAACAGAAGGAAAGTACACAGATTGGAAACCAACTGAGGTTACATTCAAGTAACAAGAGTAGAAGAGGAGGCAGGATGGAGAACTCTCAGGCGCATTTTATCTAAAGTTCACGTATAACCAAGATCATAAACTTTAGATAGTCTCTGAATCATTATGTCATCATTGTAAGTTTGCTCAACAAACGTTCCTAAGGCCTAGCCTAGGTGTCTTGGGAAAGCTTGTCTTGTCAGATGTCGTTTGCTTCATTTCTGGGAAATCTTTACATTCAGGTGACCAGATGATGTACTGGTCCAGTAGGGATTCCATGTTTTCTTTAGATGTGTTATATGAATCCAAGAGTCTATTTCTGGAGTTTGGTGACACAAATGTTGGTTATCATAGCCTGATAAGGGCCTCTCCAGTGAGGTTGAAGAATATTCTTCTGGAAGTGTCTTTTCCAATAGGCAAAATGTCCAGATTGCAAGTTGTAATGCTTAAGGTCTTCATCTCTTAAGGGTGAGAAGATTGCTCTACAAGGTGTGGTTATTTTTAATAGAAGGAATTGAGTTCGGTTCAGTTGCTCAGTCATGTCCGACTCTTTGCGACCCCGTGAATCCCAGCGCTTCAGGCCTCCCTGTCCATCACCAACTCCTGGAGTTCACTCAGACTCATGTCCATCGAGTCCGTGATGCCATCCAGCCATCTCATCCTCTGTCGTCCCCTTCTCCTCCTGCCCCCAATCCCTTCCAGCATCAGAGTCTTTTCCAATGAGTCAACTCTTTGCATGAGGTGGCCAAAGTACTGGAGTTTCAGCTTTAGCATCATTCCTTCCAAAGAAATCCCAGGGCTGATCTCCTTCAGAATGGAATAGAAGCAATTAGGCCTTTGCAAAATTGGAGCATCTCTCCATTTATCAATTGTGAGTCAAAAGAAGCAGGAGCCAAGTGGATTAAATGTCCTGTGGCCATCTCAAAGAGTGAGAGTATTGAAAGGCTGTTGTTGAATCACGACGCCGGGATTCTTGGCCCTGAAGGAGAAGAATTAAATTCCAGGCCAGAGTCGAGGCTTGATCGCTCAGAGCTTTTGTGTAATAAAGTTTTATTAAAGTATAAAGGAGATAGAGAAAGCTTCTGACATAGGCATCAGATGGGGACAGAGAGCGTACCCTCCTGCTAGTCTTCAGCTGGATGTTATATAGTCACTAGCTGTCTGTTAATGAAAGAAAGGAATGTCTTAAAACTCAGAATGGCACCAGACTCCTCACCCATAAGATGCATTTTGGGATAATCTTGGCACCAAATGGTTCATCCTGGGCCATAAAATGATTAACTTGAATCTTGAAGAAAGGCAGATCACCATAAATATAGTTTCATTTACATAGATTGGAGGAACAATATCTGAGTATAACATACTGGTTTGTCAAGTAGGTTCTGAGCCAAAACAGAGAACCTATTTGAAGACAGAGTTTGGGGCAAATGCATAGTACATTAGCATAGCTTAAGATAAACATTTCCATAAGAAAAAGGCATTGGTTATCTCTAGGTTTGAGAATAGTTAACCTCAGGTGAAACCCGGGTCATTATGGTAACACAAATTTTAAGAGAAACCTCCTTTTAAATTTGTATAGAGAAGGAAAAAATATCACTGCTTAAGAGAGATAAAAAAATCTGACACTTGCAGGCTGTTTCCTGTTTGGAGACCCCTGGCCTTCCTGCCTGTTACCCTCTCAGTATGAGATTCAAAACGGGTAGATCTGAGATTAGAAGCACCCACAGCAATGATTTGGCCAAGTGAGTATTAATAAAGCCATTAGTAGATGGGGAAACAGTGGAAACAATGTCAGACTTCATCTTTCTGGGCTCCAAAATCACTGCAGATGGTGATTGCAGCCATGAAATTAAAAGACGCTTATTCCTTGGAAGAAAAGTTATGACCAACCTAGATAGCATATTCAAAAGCAGAGACATTACTTTGCCAACAAAGGTCCATCTAGTCAAGGCTATGGTTTTTCCTGTGGTCACATATGGATGTTGTTAGACCTTCAAGGATACTGGAGTGGGTTGCCATTTCCTTCTCCAGGGGAACTTCCTGACCCAGGGATCGAACCCAGGACTTCCCGACCCAGGGATCGAACCCAGGTCTCCTGCATTGCGGGCAGGCGCTTTACCCTCTGAGCCACCAGGGAAGCCGGATTTAGGTGGTTTCTTTTAGGTGCTTCAGGAGAGAAATTAAGTCTGTTCGAATATAAAACTCATCCAGTACTTTGCTTATTTTCAAACTTTTTAGTTCTCCTGAGACATTTAAACTCAAGTTTTAAGATATCTACTAAACTCAGATAACTGTTACTGGCCGTGATTTATAATGACCACAGTCAATTACTTTTACTTATTCATTTTTGCCAAAATCCATCACAAAATCAAATACTTTTCTTTCTATATAAGACCCCATCTTTGCATCTTTATCCCTATTGGAATAAATAAATACAGTCAAGAGATAAGGGGGAACTCTAATAGCATCTAATAAAAAAAGCAAACTCTACTGTGAAGAAGGCTGAGTGCCGAAGAATTGATGCTTTTGAACTGTGGTGTTGGAGAAGACTCTTGAGGGTCCCTTGGACTGCAAGGAGATCCAATCAGTCCATTCTGAAGGAGATCAACCCTGGGATTTCTTTGGAAGGAATGATGCTAAAGCTGAAACTCCAGTACTTTGGCCACCTCATGCAAAGAGTTGACTCATTGGAAAAGACTCTGATGCTGGGAGGGATTGGGGGCAGGAGGAGAAGGGGACGACCGAGGATGAGATGGCTGGATGGCATCATGGACTCGATGGAGGTGAGTCTGAGTGAACTCCGGGAGATGGTGATGGACAGGGAGGCCTGGTGTACTGCGATTCATGGGGTCGCAAAGAGTTGGACATGACTGAGCGACTGAACTGAACTGAACTGATGCAAAATCACTCTACAAGACTTCAAAATGAGATTGTGCGTGTTTGCGTGTGCTCAGTTGTGTCTGACTCTGTGACCCCAGGCACTGTAGCCCGCTGAGCTCCTCTGCCCATGGGATTTTCAGGCATGAAACCTGGAGTGGGTTGTCATTTCCTACTTACTCCAAGGGAACTTTCCAACCCAGGGTTTGAACCCAAGTCTCTTATGTCTCCTGCATTTGCAGATGGATTATTTACCAGTAGTGCCACCTGGGGAGCCCATTATAAGATTGAGAAGAAGTTAAAAATGAAACCTAATAGTACCATCCTATATATAGTAGAAACATCCAGAGGGAAGCATTCATGAGGTTCCCACTAGGGGAGGTTACTGGCCTCCTCTATGCAAAGAAAGTCTGCAAGAGATATTCCTTCTCAAAGGGCTTTCAGATGGTACATTCAGTCCTACTCACAGAGTCAATATAAGGCCCTATTACCCAGTAATATGTTGATGTTGATTCAAGACATCTAATTAACTGATTTTGTAGAAATAAATCAGAGATAAACAAGATAAATACCTAAACATAGTATCCAAGTAAAATAAGGCAAACTCAGAAAAGGACTGTTGGAGGAAAATATTACAAAAGTCAGTTAATCTAGAAGAGAGGAGGAAGAAGAAGGAAAAATAACTATCTTTAAAAAAATAGAAAAATATTTAATTGATTAACCAAATATTTATTGTTCTCAATGTTCTTGTATTGTGTTTGCCACTATGGTGTCAAAAGACAGTCCCTGTCACCAAAGGTCCTACAATCCAGTGGTGGAGAGTGGTATTCTACAATAATAATTGGAGCAAATATTTATATAATAATCACAATGTTGCTATTGTTGTTTAGTTCCTAAGTCATGTCAACTCTTTTTTGACCCCATGGACTGTAGCCCACCAGGTTCCTCTGTCCATGGAATTTCCCAAGCAAGAATGCTAGAGTGGGTTGCTATTTCCTTTTCCAGGGGATCTTTCTGACCCAGTAATTAAACCCTCATCTTCTGCATTGGCAGGTGGATTTTTTACCACTACACCACCTGGGATGCCCTGGGTGTTATTAGTAGATTATAATTTAGATTAAGGAGTCAGGAAAGGTAGATTTGAAAATGTATACTTAAGCTGAGAAAATAATGATAACGACAAGTCCATTAGGTGTAACTGGGAGTAGGAAACTGTAGGCAAAGGCACTGACTGGTTTGTAAGAGTTGTGGAAAGAAATTCAGTGAAGAGAAAGAAGCCTCAGAGGATAGTTATCAGCTCTGGAAGCCAAGGGTCTAGTGTTTTATTTTACTTTAGCAAAAACATGGAAAGGTTTTATGCAGAAGAGTAACACGATTCAAACTTTATATTAAAGAGTAGGGAGATCAAATTGGAAGTTATTCTCATAATTCAAGCTGGAGAAGTTGATGACTTAGATTAAGGTGGTGGCAATAGAATGTTGGAGGAGGAGGAGGGCACAGCAACCCACTCCAGTATTCTTATCTGGAGAACCCTATGAGCAGAGGAGCCTGGCGGGCTACAGTCCATAGGGTTGCAAAGAGTTGGACACAACTGAAGCGACTTAGCACAATAGAATGGAAAAAGAAGATGATGATCTCTAGATGTGTTTATGAAATAGAATCAAAGCATTTGTTCTTGAATTTGTAGTAGTAGTTTGAGGGGCTGTGACATTTAAAAATAAATTCCAAATTTCTTATGGATCCAATAAAGTAAATGGGTAAGACATTATTATTAAATGGGTAAGATTAAAAACAGAAGAGATGAAGAAAAGAAAATGAAAAGATACAATCTGAGTTAGTTAAACTAGAGATACTACTGAGATTTCAGAGCAGATTTCCTCATCCCACTAATATGACATCAGCTAGAGATGAAGGACGGGCTTCTGTGTGGCCCATCTGGTAAAGAATCTGCTTGCAATGCAGGAGACCTGGGTTTGATCCCTAGATTGGGAAAATTCCTTAGAAGGACTGATGCTGAAGCTGGAACTCCAATACTTTGGCTACCTGATGCAAAGAACTGATTCATTTGAAAAGACTTTGATGCTAGGAAAGAATGAAGGTGGGAGGAGAAGGGGACAACAGAGGATGAGATGGTTGGATGGCATCACAGACTCAATCTTGGAGTTTGAATAAACTCTGGGAATTGGTGCTGGACAGGGAAGCCTGGAGTGCTGTAGTCCATGGGGTCGCAAAGAGTCAGACACGACTGAGCGACTGAACTGAGAGTTGAAGGACAGGGAAGCCTGGCATGCTGCAGTCCATGGGGTTCCAAAGGGCCGGGCACAACTTAGTAATTGAGCAAAAACAAGAGTTGAAACAACTCCCGCTATCACTGAGTATCCTAAAGATGATACAAAGGAGAGTAACGCAGAAACACAATTCTCACAGACACATCTTGAGAAAATAATAAAATGACTGATGTGTAAGATAAATAAATGTTCCTATTGTATATGGAGAAGAAAACTAGTTATTTACCTTTTAACAAGAAAATAACCATTTACACAATAAGTTGACTCTTCTGAAACGTATCTCAATGCAGTACCTTTTCATGAATTATATGGGTGATTTGGCAGGGAAGCTGAAATTGAAGCCAAGAAGATTCTAGTGAACACTAACCTGAAGTATTATTGATCAGTCACTGGAACTTAGGATAGTTACAGCATTTCTTTTATCCAAAGATTAGTTTTTTTCTAAGAAAATAAATGCATTAAGCAAAACATTTAAAAACATATTCACTTCCTAGACAAATAAAATAATGTCAAATGATAGTGGGCTTAAATATCAGGGGAGATAAACAAAAAGAACAGAGTGGTGGAAGCTCAGACAAACTCAAGAGTCTGTCTGACTTGACCAGACCATGGTCTTCAATTCCAGGGATTCTGCTCATTAGCATCATTTTAAAAGTATGTTATGCATCATTTAATGGTTTTTTTTAAAAAAGAGACAAACAAAACGAAAAAATATCTGTGCTTTCCCAATGAACTGGTGCTGTTTAAAACAAGAACTAGGAGAGTGTATTAATGGAGGCATTCTTCTTAAGAAGGTGGACCTTTACAGTCATTTTCTTAATGTTCAATATGATCTTCTTTTATGGGAATGAAGAATGTACTGGCCATTCACTAGAAGTGTGTTATTATCATCATTATGAATCCATTAGACATACTCATGTGAGCTGACTAACAACCTTGTGACCAAATCCTCCTCTTGCTTTTAGTGTATTATTTAATAGAACACAAATTGCTCCTTACTTATTTTTGCCTATGGTAAAAATTCTAAGGAAATATAAAAGGCCTTTCCTTTGCCCTTGGAAATCAACAGAAGTAGTAGTTGCAATGAATTTTGAGTGTTAAGTTGCCGCGTATGTGTCATTTATTGTAACAAGTAAGGCACAGCTATATCTGATAAACCTAGTAGCAGTAATTACTGAATCTAGAATAGTCTATCCTAAGTGTAAAGTAGCGGGGAAGGAGGGCATCACAAAAGTCTTGTTGTTGTGGTTGTTTAGTTACTAAGTTGTGTCTGACTCTCTGCAGCCCCATGGACTGTAGCCCACCACCAGGGTCCTCTGTCCATGGAATTTTCCAAGCAAGAATACTAGAGTGGGTTTCTATTCCCTTCAAGTGCTCTTCCCCACCCAGGGATCTAAGCCATGTTACCCACATTGGCAGACAGATTCTTTAGGCCACTGGCCACCAGAGAATCCCAGCAAAAAGGTCTAGTGCTTAAAGTTGGGTAGGTAGAACAGGAAAAAGGAGTCTGGGAGGCCAAACACAGCAGAAGCCCAACTCAGTGAAAGCTCGGGCGGTGGAAACGGAATGCAAAGAAAACTCAGCTCAAGGGAAGTGACAAGAAGCCCAGCGTGCTGGAAATGGGGACAGCAAAAAAACAAACTCAGCAGAAAGCTCACGTGGCTCAGCCTCAAATTCCAGAAGACCTCCAGTTGGGGTAGGAAGTCTCCAACCCTACAGCTGGAAGAATATATGGCTAAGAAAATTTTAATTCCTTTACAATCTCTTGTTTCTTGTTTCCTCGAACCCCCCGCAAACAGGCAAGCGGCAGTGGGTACAGTTGAGGGACTCTGGCAGGGCCTACGCCTCAGTGTGTCCCAAAGGCTCCACTATCTGCTGGGCCCCAGTAGCTGTTGCCCAAGTGGGTGGGGGGTTCATCTATCCTTAATCTTCTTTATGCCAAAGATCAGACCAATGAAAGCTGTGAGCACAGGTCAGGTAGTTAGCAGATTTTCTGGCAGGTTATGAAGGGGATTCCTCAGCACATTTTTCCCACTGCTTTTACCTCCCATCCATCCTTCATCTCTTTTCTCCTGGGACTTGAGCCCAGCCAAAACCCATGGTGCCTGGCTTCAGGACCTAATAAAGCATGTCTCATTCCAAAAATTCAGTGAGAGACACAGCGATAGTTAAGAGGTGCATTTGTTTAGGGTCAGAGAGAAGCATACTCCACAGGGTGTGGGCCATCACAGGGAGAGTGAAGAGGCCACGGAATGTGGTGTGGTTAGTTCCCCACCCCACCCCCACACAACTGGGTGATTTCATATGCTAACGAGTGGGAGGATCATTCCAACAATTGGACATTCCCCAATTGTTTCGACAGTTTGTCCTCATTTTGACAGTGCCTTGAAATTGTCCTGGCACCTCTGATGTGTCACTTAGTTTGCAGATTGAGGATCAATGGGTTTAATTGAATTTGACTTGTCATCTTGGACCCATTTGATTTTAATTGGTTTCTATCATGCACTTGGGTTATATCATTCTTTTAAGCCCTGCCCCCTTCCCTCCAGTTTCATGCTGTTTTCCTGAGCCCTGTCTGGGCCCACAATTTTGCCTCTACAATCTTCTGGAGGGACAACTAGAAATTAGCTGTCCTAGGAGGAAAATACTGTATAATATCCAATCTCTCTAGATATTCAGGCCTTCATCTTCTATGTTTCCTACAACATGTGCAACAACAGCATCTCTCAGTGAACCCACTAAGGCAGGTGACAGGCAGACAATGCCTGCTAGAAGTCCATCTCTTGGCATCCCTTCAAGGGCAGTGGGCTTCCAGGGATACTGTTTGCCACTTTGGGATTTAACCCTGCAGGCCATTTGGCCCAAACCCTTACCACCCTTCTAAAGTTACAAATTTACCCCTGGATCAAATCTCCACTCCACTTTAATGGAACATCTGGTCTCTTAATTTGTTCTTAAGCCACTTACTAACTCCTAGAACCAGGATCCTCCCCCCTTGTAGGCAACATTGCTCCAGCCCACCTATTATTAAAATACTCTTAATGTCCCTTACAGGACCAGATAACCTACTCCTTTGTCATTACTTCTGCTATTACCTAAATTGGATCTATGACAATGAAATGTTTACTATTGGAATCACCCTAATCTGCTCTTCTGGAGGACTAGGGGAGGAAATCAGTGACTTGCATTCCTCAGAACAGTAAGAGGATAAGGCTTATGGCTGCTTCCCCAGGTTCCCATTCTCAGGGCACAGGCGTGGACTGCTTTACATCATGATATCTATTCCCATCCATGGTGGACAGACCATCAATGAGTTAAGATTACAACCCCTTAATCCTGCCCAGCACTGGTCATGCTGGAGACCTTGAGGACACCCAACTCCAGTCCAGGGGTCCCAGGAAGTCGACCTGCCTTGACCTGCCCAGGGATCTGGTCCTTGGAAGGATGTCACGCCTCAGCTTGCTCAGGAATCTGCCAGTCCAGGGGTCCTAGGAGGTCAACATACCTCAACCTGCCCAGGAACCCAATTCTTGGGAGGCCAAGACCTGCTTGACCTGCTCAGGGATTCGATCTCCAGGAGTCTGTCATGCCTCAGCTTGCCTGGGGATCTGCATCCTGACCTGAGGACACCTGGCTCTCAGGTTGCAACAGTACTGGGTAGGATAAGCTTCAGAAAGACTCACCCCTATGGAAGTCCACCCATGGAAATAGAAAGAAGCCTATTAGTCGTGGAACTATGCCCAATCTCAGCAATAACTCAGGAGTCCAATGAAAACCCTGTTGCCTTTCTGGAAAGTCTAAAAGAGGCCCTCCAAAAGTTTACCAATCTGGACTTAGACTCTTATGAGGGACAGGTGATTTTAAAAGACAAATTCTTGTCCCAATGTGCATCAGACATCAGGATAAAATTACAGCTCCAGAAACAGGACTCTGCTGCCTCTTTAGATGAGATGGTCCAGACAGCCACCAATACCTTTTATAACCGAGAACAAGAGAGGGAGGCCAAGGCTCAGGAAAGGGAGAGAAGGAAAGAGATAAGGCATGCCCAGATGTTGGTCACCGTCCAGGGAAGCCTTATGCAAACCCTGAGTATTTGAAGGAAAAGGCACAGGGCAAATGCCTAATCTGTAGACAGGAGGGGCATTGGGCCAAAGAGTGTCCAAACCCTGACAAGTCTCCTAAAATGGTTTGCTACAAATGCCATCAATTGGGACATTGGGTGGCACTCTGCCCTTGGGACCCATGAGCTTCACGGTCAAGCGCCAAGCATTCCCTCAGGATGATTCAACAGGACTGAAGTGGCCCACTCCAGCCAGCCTGCCTGCCTGCCAAAGATAACCATCACAGGGCTGGAGCCAAGGCTGCAACTTGGTAGATCCGAGAATTTCTTGGTTGACACAGGGGCTACCTACTTTGTCCTGACCTCCTCCTCTGGAGTCTTCTCCTTCCAAACCTGTACCATTTGGGGTGCTACAGGAAAAACAATTACTAAAAGATTCACCCGAGCACTTCTTTGTTGCTGGGATGGACAAATATTTTCCCGCCAGTTTATGGTGGTCCCTGAGTGTCCTACTCCCTTACTGGGAAAAGATATACTCACTAAACTGGGGACCACCCTTGTGATGGGAAGCTTTTTCAGCCCCTAGAGCTCTATAGCTTCTGTTACTACTTAGGAACCCATTACACCCTGTCCAATAGGGAGGGACCAAAAGCTATGGGAGGACAAAATTAGCCCCCAGGTGTGGGCCCAGGGGACTCCTGGATGAGCTCACCATGCTCAACATGTCATCACTGTCCTCTGAGATCCCACTCGGTTTCCAAACCAGAAATGATAGCCCCTCAGAAGAAAAGCTCAGGAAGGACTACAGCCTCTAATAAATAAATTCCATGCCTGTGGGCTAATGGTCCCCACAAACTCGCCATGTAACACCCCAATCCTCTCTATAAAGAAAAAGCATGGGACCTGGTGAATGGATCAAGATCTCCAGATCATAAATGAAGCCATAGCCCTTCTCTATCCCACAGTATCCAATCTCTATGTAATTTTGGGAGAAATTCCACACAGTGCCAAGTGGTTTACAGTCTTGGATCTCAAAAATGGATTCTTTTGCATACCACTGGCTAAAGAATCCCAACAACTTTTTGCCTTCGAATAGGAGGCTTCAGGAAAAAAAACACCAACAGATGACTTGGACAGTATTACCTCAGGGGTTCAGACACCCTCAACCTGTTTAAGTAGGATCTTAGCCAGGATCTCATAGATCTGGACCTGGGACCTAATAGGAAAATATTACAATACATAGATGACCTACAGATCTGCTCTCCAGATGAGAAAAATGCCCAACAATATCCAATTCAGGTTCTAAACTTTTTGGCAGAGAGGGGATATAAAGTCTCCTGTGCTAAGGCACAGATGGTTGAGACAAAATTCACTTATCTGGGAGTTCAGATTATACATGGGTCCAGGAGGCTGTCCTCTGATCAAGTACAAGGAATCCTCCAGTTTTGCGAGCTTTCCTGGGGCTAACTGGGTATATTAGAATCTGGATATCCAACTATGGTCTAATTGCCCAGCCCTTATATGAAAGCTTAAAGGGATGGGATGATTCAATTCCACTGATGTGGGGAACTCCTCAAAAGAAGGCGGAGACTACACTAAAACAAGCCTTAACTCAAGCATCTGCCTTGAGGTTGCCAGACCCAGAAAAAGCATTCCAAATTTATGTCCATGAAAAAGAAGGAATAACCTTGGGATTGTTAACTCCAAGGTTGGGACCTGAGCCCAGCCTGTAGCTTACTTATCCAAGAGACTCGACTCAACCACCCAAGGCTGGCCTACCTGCCTTTTAAATCTTGCAACTGTTGTAATACTGATAGAAGATGCTTTAAAACTCTCTTTTGGGGATGAATTATTTTTACCAGCCACCAAGTGAAACAACTCCTAAATGGGAGAGGCCATTTATAGGTGTCTGATCAAAAAATCCTCAGATATCAAGTAGTGCTGATGGAAAATCCAGGCCTGACTATATCCCCTTGTGAGGTTCTTAATTCAGCTGCCCTCCTGCCTACCCCTGAGGGTTCTCCCCCTTTCACTCTTGCCTAGAAACCTTGGACAACTGGACAAAATCACAAGAGAGATTGTCAGAAGATCCTCTGACCAATCCTGAAGAAATCTGATACACTGATAGAAGCAGCTTTGTCTTGGATGTAAAAAGAAGAGCTGGATACGCAATAGTTTACAATTTTGAGTCCTAAATCTTTGCCACCAGATACTTCAGTCCAATTAGCTGAACTCATAGCCCTGACTTGAGCTTTAGAGCTGGGAAAAAGAAAAAGAGTGGCCATTTACACTGACTACAAGTATGCCTTTCTGGTGCTACATGCACATGCTGCTATTTGGAATAAAAAAAAAAAAGAGGCCACTTGACCACCTGAAGGTCCCCATTCAAATATGGTGATCAAATCCTTAGGCTCTTGGAGGTAGTTCATCTGCCTGCTGAGGTTTCAGTCTCCCACTATAAAGGACACCAAAAAGGAAGTACAGGAGTGGCATGAGGGAACCAACTAGCTGATTAGGCAGCTAAGAGAACAGCATTACAGAATAATGACCTAACAGAAACCTTAGTTCCACAGACTAGTTTGCCAGAAACTCCTTCACATCTTGAAGGTGAGACCCTTAAAACTAAGCGTGATGGCTTTCAAAATCATATGGGGTGGTTCCAAAAGGAGGGACTCTTTTTTCTCCCATTGGGAACTTGGTTGATTCCTTACATGCCACAACTCATCTAGGGGAAAAGGCCCTCCAAAGAGTACTAGAAAAGTCCTTCAGAGGAACAGGCCTCCAAATGACTATAAGGCAAGTGGTCTCCTCTTGTCCCACTTGCCAATTAAACACCCTGCAAAGAGCTTGAAGACCCCAGCTGGCCCAGCCTGCCCAACAACATGGGATCTACCCAGGAGAAACTGGCAGATGGACTTCACCCAGATGTCAGTTACTCAAGGGTATAAATACCTATTTGTCATTATAGATACATTCACAGGATGGATTGAAGGCTTTCCCACATGGAGTGATAAGGCTGAGGAGGTAGTAAAAAAACCTGCTCCATGAAATCAACCCAAGATTTGGTCTACCCAGGTCATTACAAAGTGACAATGGGACATCATTTACTTCTAAGGTCACTCAAGGGGTCTTTAAAGTATTGGGCTTTACTTATTATTGCCATCATCCCTGGAGGCCTCAGTCTTCAGGAAAAGTAGAAAGAGTCAACTAATTTTTAAAATCAGCAATAAAAAAGATAACTCAGGAGTGCCGGGAGCCAGCGTGAGGAATCCCACCTGTGACAAAGTCATGAGGAAGGAAGCTTGACAAAACGCAAGGACGTGATCAGGCTTCAGGGGTTCCCCCTGGAATTTCCTGAGCATTCACCCCGCCAAGACCAGAGTCTGCCTGCTTTACTGTGTTATGCTTTCCACCTACTCTTCTGACATTAACAGGGGGCTGTCCCCCCACCACCTTTTTCTGGAAAAAAAATTAATTTAGAGCTTTTAGATAATAAATCTCCTGGGCATAATACGAGTGTTCCAATCCAAAAACCCCTCTGATGGCTTTCTAGCCTGCCTGCAGGATTCGTACAGCTGTGCATGTGATTGTTTGAGGCCTCCCGACTTCAGGAGGCACAGGAAGCTTAAAACATCCTAGGAATGTAGGGGCTTCTGAGGAGTCAAAATCATTAAAATAGGACTGATCAAAGGTTTCATTTGTTGAGCCAATACTTGCTGCCAAATTTTCATATCCTTTATTTTTAAATATAGTTGGTATATAGAAAAACAAGTAGTGGACCTGGTATTAGCAACATTAAATCTCTGAGTTGAGTGCTTTCTTTGTTATAACCCACTGCACCTTTGTTCTACAGGAATGTAACTTTATTTAGTACTTTGAGGGTGATGCAGAATAAAGATAAAACACTTCTAGGGAAAAGGAGTTTTCTGGTTGATAGACAATTATCCAGGAAGAGAGCCATAAAAATGTTAACAGGCCTCTTGGCCAGAAGATAATGTAAACCACCTGAGATCTTTTGTATACAGGAAGGTATGCAAAAAGAAAGCTTTGTCTTAGTGAGGGTCAGGACTGCTGCCCCTGCATAACTGCATATTCCATTATTTCTTTATGTACGACTTGGGGTATAGAAGCTGATTTTGAAAAATTGTTTTTGGAGTCTTGCACCAATGCTGGGCTTCCCCATGTTGTTCTTTTTCTCCTCTTTTTCGGCTGAACTCCCATCTGGGGCATGGAGGCTCGCCATGTCTAATTACTTGTCCTGTCTTCTAAGATCCATAAGAGAGAGAGCCCAAGGCGGGGCACTCTCTGATATTCAAATGGGCGCCAGTGGCCCAATGTAGATGGTGCAAGTTCCTTGTCTGGAACTTTATTGGTTTTCCACGTAAACCAAGTTATTCAGCCTCCGTTTCTCCGCCTAAATTTCCTACTATACCATTTCTTCCTAATCTAATCTTATATCTCTAAATAAATTTTTCTTCGCCAACGCTGTCCCCGCTTCGAATTCCCTGGATCCACCGGGGCTGGACCCCAGCACAGAAGACCCCCCTGGGATGGAAGGAGCTCTCCTCTGCACCTGTATTGCCCCAAAGGAACAGATTTATCTTAGTCCTTATGAGATGCTATATGGTTATTTACGTCAACAAGCTCTTCCTAGACCCAGAGACTCTCTGGTCTTATACCATGGCCATTGGGCAGTTCCACAGGATGTATGCTTGTGGGGTGTCAATCAGGACCAAAAGAGTCTAAAGAGTCACCACTACATGCTCCAGGGACTGAAGTCCTAATTAAAGTTTGGAAAGATGGGTCCCCAAAGGCTCAACTCCAGCCCACATGGAAGGGCCCCTACCCTGTAATACTTTTTACTCCAGCAGCAGTCAAGATACCAGGACATGACTTCTGGATTCACTACTCACGAGTCAAGCCATGGAAGAAAACAGAAGAGGACATTCAATACACCTGTGAGCCCCTGGGAGATCTAGATACCTATTCAGAACTACAAATGAGTGCCATTCTAATGAACACCCCCAAAACTAAGTTTCTGGGGATAAGATTTCTCAGCTCTAAAGAGTCAACACAGCTTGGCAGGGGTAGTACTCCAAAACAGACAGGAGATAGATCTCCTGATCCTTGAAAAAGGAGGAACTTAAGCCATTTTGAATAAGATGTGTTGTTTCTGGGTAAATACCTCCAGCTAAGTTAAAGAAAGTCTCACAGTCCTCCAGAAAAACATTCAGACCCTACAGGATCTCAGAGAACAAGCTGGAGAGTTCATGGGGTAGCTGCAGTCTCTTTGGGGGATCCTTCTCCTGGTGAGGGGAAATTTGGAGTTGGCTAATGCGCCTACTAATCCTTGTTATCACAAGGATGTTATCAGCATTATTTGATCCTGCTTATGATTGCTCCATGTATTATCAACTGTCTAACCCATTTTGTCTCTGCCCAGGTCAACAAGCTACAACATGCAGCGCCAGTTCAACAAGGATATATAAAACTATAGCCAACCAGGGAAAATAGCGGTTCTTACAGCAGTGTCCACCCTTAGATGCACACTGCTATAAGGACTCTGAGGCTTGAGACTAGCAAGAGGGGGAGGTCCCATGCCCCTCACCATCCCAGTGCAGCAGAAAGTAGCCAGAGAAACCTTGATGACCCTATTCCCAAAGAACTGGGCCTCCTATCTCTTAAGGGGAGCAGGGTAGGTAGTTAAAAAGGAAAAAGGAGTCCAGAACGGCAGAGGCTAAAAGACAAAGAAGGGAAAAGCCTGCGAAAATAGAACAAAGGAAGGTCCGAGGACCTCAGGTGAAACAAGCAGCCCTCTTGGCTAGCCCAATTTACATAGGGCAGGCTCAGGGATGAGGAAACAAATGTATAAAAGGGGAAGACTAGAATAATTGAGACCTCTCTTCTCTTCTCTTGACTTTTGGGTCCACCTGTCCTCCTCCTCAAGGGTGTACTATCCTTTGTTTTTCCTAATAAAACTGAGATGTAACACTGGTTCATCCTTCGCTTCAAATTTTTGCTGTGGTGAGACAGAACTGAGGAAATTACAAACTCCCCTGACACTTCATATTCATAAATGTATGCAGTTTGTTTACAAAAGAAACTTTATTTTCCTCCTATAAAATGATATAAAGCATAGGCACACATGCACACACTCACACACATATACAAATACATATCTACAGAACCAGTTTTCAAAAGAGATATGTACCATGGATGCATTTACTCTTGTTTGAAAGTTATCCTTGGACTGTTCTTCCATAGTGCTGTACTGATTTTCTCCTGCCTTCCTTTCCCCAATGGCTTTCTCTTGCTATTAAAGCTTGTTTTGCCACATTCAGCAGGTAGGGCATGCAGGAGAATAAACGTGTTTCTCTTCCAGTAGTCCTCAATCAAAGACTGACAGCTGGAGTCCTTCCATCACCTCCCTTGAACTTTAAGGAGAGTAACTCTGAGGTGTATGTCCTACACGAGCTGCCAGAATCTCTCCAATGGAAAGAAACTCCAGTCACTCATGATGGCAGTTGATTTTACTGTTTCCCCTTTCTCATTTCCATTTCTTCTTACTGATGAGTCCCTCACCTCCAAAATAAACTACTTTCACTCAAATCCTTGTCTCACAGTCAGCTTCTGCTTCTGAAACAACTCAAACTAAGACATGTGCCAAAAATGACTTTTAACTTAATAAGTGTGGGAATATATGCAATTTCAGCTCAATTCTTAGGTCCAAATTACAAACAATTTTGCTAACAAAGACCTTTTTATTGATATGTTATTTAAGTACTTACAACCTTCTACACACATAACAGATGAGCTAAAAACTTAGGTACGAAGAGTAGCTATGTGTTTGAATTAAAGTTATACCAGTCTATTTAAAATGCTTAATTCACCATTAATTTTGCCAGTTCATCTGTGTTTTAATCATTGTGAAGCTCTCCTAGTGATATGAAAGAAGTTGAGAAAATGCTTGCTATCTATTGAAACTGCCAATAGCAGTCCATCAATCTGTTAATCTTCTAGCAATTATTCAGCAGGTAGGAAAAGTGCAGTCAAAATATTTTCCCTCATTCCTTTTTTTTTTTTTCACTTTTAATAAGATCAGACTGTTAGAGTCTGTTGGTTACCAGATCCATCAACTATCTAGGAAAATGATTCCTTTCATGGCTCAATCAGAGCCTCATCTAAATTTCAGCAGAAATCTATGACTTCAAGCTGCCATCCCTACTTCTGTTTCCATGGGAATAGACTTCAGATGAGGGAAAAGAAAAAATGGATGGGGTTAGGAGCTTTCAAATAATCATTCAAAATCATGATGAGGTTTTCAGAGCTTCTTTCCTAGGTGATTATTCCGTAGCCCCTTAACCCCTTTTTGCCAGTCTGTTTCCATGGAAATATGACAAAAATGGCTGTCCAAGTCTCCAGCAGAGATTATTAGCATTTGTGAATTTCAGCTTTGGCTGCAGTCTAGACTGAGTAAGATCTTTCTATACCAGTTTTACATATTAACCTACACTGTGTCTACACATTGTCATTTTTACTTTGAAAGTTCCCTTCACAAATTTATACTTATAATCAAGATCAAATTGATTGTGACATTGCTGAAAAAGTCTTCAGTTTTACTTATTAATATATGAATCAACTGCAGAGTGTGTCAGAATTTTTAGAATGCAGAAGAAAGAATATTTAGTTACTGGATTCAACAGATGTTAGATAGGTGTTGGTAGATATGCAACAAGGATCATTTTTTAAATATTTAGCAATCAGTAAGACACAGCGCTGAAACTAAGCACAATCTTGTGGGGCTCCTGGGCCTGGGAGCCTTTCTGCTCAGTTCAAACAGTTGCTAATCAGAGAAGGGAGGGGATGCAGAGACAAGGGAGGAACAGCCCAGAAAAAATAGTGTAGCTTTGGGGCAGGGCCCTGTTTCCTCTCAAGAGATACACATAACAATATCTTTGAGCTCTTTACAAAACTAAGTTCAGTTACTCAGTCCTGTCTGATTCTTTGCAACCCCATGGACTGCAGCACACAATGCTTCCCTGTCCATCACCAACTCCTAGAGCTTGTTCAAACTCACGTCTATCGAGCTGATGATGCCACCCAACCATCACATCCTCTGTTGTCTCCTTCTCCCCCTGCATTCAATCTTTCCCAACATCAGGGACTTTTCCAATGAGTCAGTTTTTTTGCATCAGGTGACCAAAGTACTGGAGCTTCAGCTTCAGCATCAGTCCTTCCAATGAATATTCAGGACTGACTTCCTTTAGAATGGACTGGTTGGATCTCTTTGCAGTCCAAGGGACTCTCAACAGTCTTCTCCAATACCACAGTTCAAAAAAGAACTAAAACCTCCAAAAAATGGAAGATAAAATGAACTCAAAACTTTCAAGAGAGCAACTGAGGCCATATTAAAGGAATGCAGGCCCAGCATACACCCTAATTTTATCAGCAACTCCACCCTTAAACCACTGCTATAAAACTCCTCACTAAACCATCTAGGGTTGGGACAACCAATTTCAAGAGTGAAAGCCTGCTTTGTTCCTCTCTGCCTTGCAAAGCAATAAGCTATTCTTTTCTACTTCACCCAAGCTCTGTCTTGGAGATTCGATTTTGCACTGGTACAGGCAAGCAGGGGCTTTCTCAGGTGATCCTAGTGGAAAAGAACCCACCCGCCAATACATGAGACTCAGGTTCAATCCCTGAGTCTGGAATATCTCCTGGAGAAGGCAATAGCAACCCACTCCAGTAATCTTACCTGGGAAACCCCATGGATAGAGAAGCCTGGTGGGCTATAGTCCATGGAGTCATAAAAGAATCAGACACAACTTAAGGACTAAGTGACAATAACACTGTTAGCTTTCAGCAATCAACAATAATAAATAGAGCTTTTGGCATCAGCATCAATCAGAGCAACTGGTTGGTTTCACTAAAATTATCAGCCCTATTATACAAAAGCCAATAAGTTATTAAAAGTAGACCTATATAAGATGGTTATAGCATTCTACCCAAATAAATTATCCAGTGCCACAATGTGAGCTCCTATAAAACTTACAAAAGAGCATACAAGAGAAAAGGGTAGAAATGCACAGCAATTCATCTTTTTAAAAATCAGAGTGCATATACTTTCATATAAAGGTCATTTGAAAATCAAAATCATTCTTATTACTGAAGACATTATGCTAAAAGTTAGAGAAAGAATACATATGGATCTTTGATAGTACCCCTGGCAAGATACCTTGTGGTGAATGTAAAAAAATAACAGCATGCTACATATCAAGTCTCATATGTCGTACGTTCTGAAATTTGCTGAACAGCTAAATCTACAGTTTTTGCTAAGGGAAATCAAAGTTCCCATTGACCTTATAAAGTACACTTATTCTTCAGAACTCTCTTACTATTCTATGAAAAAAGTGAAAGTCACTCAGTTGTGTCTGACTCTTAGGGACCCCAGAGACTGGGGCCTGCCAGGCTTCTCTGTCCATGGGGATTCTCACGGAAAGAATACTGGAGTGGGTACCTGTTCCCTTCTCCAGGGGATCTTCCCAACCCAGGAATCGAACCTAGGCCTCCTTGCATTACAGGTAGATTCTTTACTGTCTGAGCCACCAGGGAAGGCCAAGAGTACTAGAGTGAGTAGACTATCCCTTCTCCAGCAGATCTTTCTGACCCAGGAATGGAACCAGGATCTCCCACATTGCAGACAGATTCTTTACCAGCTGAGTTACCAGTAAGCTATTCTATAGTTGGAGCATTTTACCTATGAGGTCTTCTCTTTAGAGTTTGAATTGAAAAAACTGTTTCAATGAGCAATCATCTGAGTTACTAGGTTCCTAATTTAAATTTAATGGCAACTATCGAAACTAATCTTGATTGATGTTTTCAACTAAATAGATCATAACAACAATAAAATAAAATAGTCTGGTTAATTTTTCAAATCATCATCACTGCTCTCAAATGCAGTTTGGCACAGTGCTTAAACACATGGCCCTTGAGAGCAGGATTTGGCCAAACCTGGCCTTCAGCTTACTCGTGTAATTAAAGTTTTACTGGAACACAGACTCCTTTCTGCACTCTTTCTCCACGGAATCTTCCCAACCCAGGTACTGAACTCAGTTCTCCCGCATTGCAGGCGGACTCTTTACCATCTGAGCCACCAGGGAAGCCTAAGAATAGTGAAGTGGGTAGCCTATCCCTTCTCCAGGGAATCCTCTTGACCCAGGAATCGAACCGGGGGCTCCTGCCTTGCAGGGGGATTCTTTACCAGTTGAGCTACCAGGGAAGCCCCAGTCTACTCTCTACTTTCGTTTAAATATATTTACTCTTCTTAAATGTCTCCTATAATTTTATCTTTAATGTGTCTTTTAGCTCAATTTTCAAAGTTCACTATTACTCTCAGTATTTGCTGTTACATTGCTACATTGTAAACTGCTGCTGCTGCTAAGTCACTTCAGTCATGTCCAACTCTGTGTGACCCCATAGATGGCAGCCCACCAGGCTCCCCCATCCCTGGGATTCTCCAGGCAAGAATACTGGAGTGGGTTGCCATTTCCCTCTCCAATGCATGAAAGAGAAAAGTGAAAGTGAAGTCGCTCAGTCTGTCTGACTGTTAGCGACCCCATGGACTGCAGCCCACCAGGCTACTCTGTCCATTGGATTTTCCAGGCAAGAGTACTGGGGTGGGGTGCCATTGCCTTCCCCACATTGTAAACTAAAACCCTTTAATCACAAAACTCTAATATATGAAAAAGTATGCATATATATGAAATATATGAAAAATATACATAGAGGAACAAAATTGGAAAAATATTTAAAGTGGTAACTTGTAGAATATTACTTCATAAGAGCTTTTGTTGATGTCATAAATTATAAAGGTTAAATCAGTGTTTTGTGATTTTTAATTATCTGATTTTCTGTGAGTGGAATTTATTCTTCAGTAATACCTACACCATTCCCAACTCATGATGCTGTAACTCTTCACTTTATGTTACTTAAAAAGCTAACATATGACCCAATATGGCTGAAATCCTTATAAACACAGAGAGACAGACAGCAGGAAGGTGGGTGCACAGAGAAAAGGCCACAAGGACACAGCAAGAAGGTGGCCAACAGCGAGCCAACGGGGAAGGTCTCAAGAGAAGCCAACTCTGCTAGCACCCTATTTTGGACTTTGAGTCTCTAAAACTGTGAGAAAATATCTTTCTGCTGTTTATGCTTAGAAAAGTTAGTATTAATACATGAGCATATACCAGCCTTCACTATAATTGATAGACTCTTTATCCATCTGTCAAGTTATAAACTTTTTTTGCAAGTGAACAGTTTTGTGACATGGTATCATTTAGTAATGCAATACCATTATACCATGCATTAGTATCATCATTCCATGCATGTAAGTTAAACATATCAAGAAAAGAGGGCAGCTTTAGGAAAATGTGGTTCAAAATTTTTGGCACATGATCCAGAGGTCTAAATTTTCTTATGAAGAACAGACATTTGCATTTAAGTAATAAACTCAGCAGTAGCCACAGGACTGGAAAAGGTCAATTTTCATTCCAATCCAAAAGAAGAGCAATGCCAAAGAATGCTCAAAGTACCATACAATTGTACTTATTTCACATGCTAGCAAGGCTATGCTCCAAATCCCTTAAGCTAGGCCTCAACAGTATGTGAGCCTAGAACTTCCAGATGAATAAGCTGGGTTTCAAAGAGGCAGAGGAACCAGAGATCAAACTGCCAACAATTGCTGGATCACAGAGGAAGCAGTGGAGTTCCAGAAAATATCTACTTCTGCTTCACTGACTACACTAAATCCTTTGACTTCCCCTGGAGAAGGAAATGGCAACCCACTCCAGTATTCCTGTCTGGAGAATCCCATGGACAGAGAAGCCTGGCAGGCTATAGTCCATTGGGTCACAAGGGTTGGACATGACTTAACAACTAAACCACCACCAGCAGAAAGCCTTAGACTGTGTGGATCACAACAAACTATGGAAAATCCTTAAAGACATTACCATCTCTTTAAGCAATCAGATCACATTACCTGTCTCCTGAGAAACATGTATGCAGTATAAGAAGCAACAGTTAAAACCAGACATGGAACAACACACTGGTTCAAAACTGGGAAAGGAGGATAAAGCTGCATATTGTCACCCTGCTTATTTAATGTCTATGCAGATCACAGCATGTGAAATGCTGGGCTGAATGAACCACAAGCTGGAATCAACACTGCCAGGAGAAACAATCAATAACCTAAGATATGCAGATGATACTCTTCTAACGGCAGAAAGTGAGCCTCTCGATGAGGGTGAAAGTAGAGAGTGAAAAAGCTGGCTTGAAACTCAACATTCAAAAAACTGAGATGATGGCAGCTGGTCCCATCACTTGGCAAACAGAAGGAGGAAACGTGGAAGCAGTGACAGGCTTTCTTTCCTTGGGCTCCAAACTCGCTGCAGACAGTGACAGCAGCCACAAAATTAAAAGACGCCTGCTCCTTGGAAGGAAAGCTATGACAAACCTAGACAGCATGTTAAAAAGCGGAGATATCACCTTGCCAATAAAGATCTGTATAGTCAAAAGCTGTGGTTTTTCCAGGGGTCATGTACAGATGTGGAGAAGGCAATGGCACCCCACTCCAGTACTCTTGCCTGGAAAATCCCATGGATGGAGGAGCCTGGTAGGCTACAGTCTGTGGGGTCGCAAAGAGTTGGACAAGACTGAGCAAATTCACTTTCAGTTTCCTGCATTGGAGAAGGAAATGGCAACCCACTCCAGTATTCTTGCCTGGAGAATCCCAGGGACAGAGGAGCCTGGTGGGCTGTGGTCTATGGGGTTGCAGAGTCGGACATGACTGATGTGACTTAGCAGCAGCAGCAGCAGCAGTGTGTACATATGTGAGAGTTGGTCCATAAAGAAGGCTGCTGCTGCTGCTAAGTCGCTTCAGTCTTGTCCGACTCTGTGTGACCCTACAGACGGCAGCCCAACAGGCTCCCCCGTCCCTGGGATTCTCCAGGCAAGAACACTGGAGTGGGTTGCCATTTCCTTTTCCAATGCATGAAAGTGAAAAGTGAAAGTGAAGTCGCTCAGTCGTATCCAACTTGTAGCGGCCCCATGGACTGCAGCCTACCAGGCTCCTCCATCCATGGGATTTTCCAGGCAAGAGTACTGGAGTGGGGTGCCATTGCCTTCTCCAATAAAGAAGGCGGAGTACCGAAAAGTTGATGCCTTTGAACTGTAGTAAAGAAGACTCATGAGAGTCCCTTGGACAGCAAGGAGATCAAACCAGTCACTGCTAAAGGAAACTAACCCTGAATATTCATTGGAAGGACTGTTGCTGAAGCTCCAGTATTCTGGCCATCTGATGCAAAGTGCTGACTCATTGGAAAAGACCCTGATGCTGTGAAAGATTGGAGGCAAAAGGAGAAGAGGGTGACAGAGGATGAGATGGTTAGATAGCAACACCACATCGATGAATATGGTTTTGAGCAAACTCTTGGGGATAGTGGACAGAGGAAACTGCATGCAGGTTCATGAGGTCTCAGAGAGCCAGATATAACTTAGTGACTAAACAACAACAATTTCAAATATTTTAAAACCAAAATTTTAACCTAAGTGAACAAAGAATTATAAAATATGTATAAAACTTCAGGGAAATAATAAAATATGTAGTGGACAAAAAACTATCTATTGGAGGGGGGTTCATGTTTGGGAGTTCGTGTAAAAAAATAAATAAATACAAAAAAAAAAACTATCTATTTTACTGTTTCAACCCTAGAAAGATTAATATCTCAGCATTACTAGATCAACTAAGACTATGTATCTTATATACTCTGCTGTACAAGCTCATAAATGAAGTTTTAATATAATTTCTTTATTCTGATAAATACTGCTAATGAAAATTCAATGCATATAGAAATTTGTTACCATGTTATTCTCTAGTCCAAATTCCTTTGAAACTACAGGTCTTCTGGGAAGCAAATATAAAAGTTTATATAACATAGACTAATATAAAGTCTAACAAAGACCTTTATATATCCTCAATCAAGCCAAATAAAATTAAAGAACTTCCACAGCTTCTACTGGAAGTAGGTAGTGAATACTGACATACATAGTCATATTGTGTGTGTGTGTGTGACTGGTCATTTCTAAATGTGAAAACACTATCAAACAACACCTGGCTCAACTGTTTTAATTTATATACAAAGCAAAGAACAATATGAATAGAGATATACAATGATTATTTAAATACACTGTATGTATGTACAAAGGTAAAGAGATAATAAAACAGTCTGCAGTCTTACTTTGATTATATGCAGTAATAAAGGAGTTTGAAACCTTGGGGACTTTTGATATACAGATCTTCTTAAAAAATGCTGGTTATAAATGATTAAGAAAATACAAACTATAGCCAATCAACATATTGTTCTGGCCGGTCCATTTCAGTAGATTCAGAAAATACATCAAATCCTTTGGATACTAGGCAGTTTCCAAGTGGAATGGTAGTATGACTTCAAAAGGGTTCTGCCCTCAGTACTTTACTTACTGCTAAGTAAAAGGCCCTTTAGGTTCCAAACTGGAATAGGTTCTATCACGTTTTTTAAGTAGAGTCAACAGCCTTTAAGAATAGGTAAATAATAAAGCAAACCAAGTTAATTATATGGTAAATCTTTTAAATTACTTTTTTGTTGCCATGACCCCAGCTCTTCTATAAATTACATGTATTTTTGTGTATGTATGTGACAGTGTGTGTGTATCATACACATATAAATACTAGAACCTATGATATAACAGAAATAAGAGGGCAAAAACAAGTGAAAAAAACTGGACCGTAGGTTTAAACTCATTTTTAAGTAAACCAATAAATTTATGGCTGTGAAGGCTTTTTTTCCCATTTAAAGAGCAATCTTTTTCTGGGGAACAAAACAGTGAAAAGTAGTATAATAAAGACCAACATGGGAAACCTTGGACTAAAGTTTGAATCTGGGTAACAAGCCCAAAGACAAGTGAAGAAAAAGGTCATGGTTTTAGGAGTTCAGCATTCACTTTAAGATAAACTTTCTGACAAATGATGTCCTTGGATTCCTTGCCAATGGACTCAGGGATCTGAGAGATTCAAACCAGGGAGAGTTTACACTCACCTTTATATCAGCAATTTTCAGTATCTGTGACACTGTGCTAGAAATTTTTTTTTTTTTTTAAGAATAATATCCAGAATGACAAACTGCAGATTTATTGTATAAAATTTCTAGGAGCTAAAAGTTTAAACCTCCAGATTCTTCATCTGTACATGTTCTTGCTATAAGAAATTACAGAACTGAAATTTAATGCACTTCAATTATTTGCAAATGCCTCAATTATTCCTCTTTTGGAAATAAAAGAATCTTAGACAATGTTGTTATTATCACAAACCTAGAGATCAATCATATATTTGAAAAGAAATACCTCTTAAAATATTCTACCTCCTGTCATTGAGAACCGTTCATTGAACATCCTGAATTATTCTAAGCCTCTATGGAGATTGTAAAGATCCTTTCAAGTGCTAGTATGAAATCAGTGGGAAACAAAAGCAACTTTAAAGCAACAAGAAATTATGTATCATATATACATTGTAGCAAATACTTTATATTTGTGAATCTTTACAGCTTATATTTCCATTCCATTATTACAAGTGATGAAAAACAAAAAATTGCAAGTAGCATTCAAATTATAAATACACAGTCTTCCCATTTCACTAACCAAATTCTTACTTTTCAGTGTTACTTCCCAATTTATGCAGGAAACTGCCTACAAAGCTGAAACTGATTAGAAAATTTTTAAGGTTTAAATCTCTTTCTCATTTTAGGAGAAACCAAATACCCAACCATCAAAATTAAAAATAAATTGAATTGGCACAGTCATTACAGTTATTGTTACTAGATCCACTTCATTTGCAGGTGTCCAAAATAGAAAATGAATAATTCTTTATCTTCAGATACATATGTTCTTAAAATGCTACTTAAAGCTTTGGTTGTTTTCCTGTAATAAAGAAGAAAATGTTAATTTACCAGTTAGGTCGAATGAATGTAGCTTTCAACAATTATTTTATTGAACAAATTCTGTGGCTTATTGTTTGCAGATCTAAATGCATGTTTCTATAGAAACTATTAAAGTAACTGGAATTTGTCAAAAAGAAAACCAGTTTTTTCATAGAAGAACATATGCAATTCAGTTCGTGTAAAAAAATAAATAAATACAAAAAAATAAAAAAATAAAAAAATAAAAATAAATAAAATAAAATAAAAAAATAAATAAAACAGATTATATTCCAAACCAGTTCTGTTTCTGTAGTACCTAATTTTTTAATAACGTTATTAATGCAAAAAACAAAAACAAACTCAATTTCAGTGTATACGATTTGTCCAAAATAATGTGAACCCTGTAGGTTCCAAGGCAGGGTTGCTTCAGGCCAAACAGCAGCCCCAACCATCAGCAGAAAAACAGATGAAAGCTTTAGTGAGCATGGCCCCTGATAACCATACCAAGACCCAGTTCTACCTACCACCAGTCCCTCCCATCAGGAAGCTTGCACAGCTGCCTAGGTAGCCTCATTCACCAAAGGGCAGAGAGCAGAAACAAAAAGAACTACAATCCTGCAGACTCTAAAACAAAAACCATAACTGCAGACAGTTAAACAAAAAAGAGAGAGGATCATAAACAGATGAAGGAACAAGACAGAACCTCTCCAAAAAAACCTAAATGGAGTGGAGATAGGCAATCTTCTAGAAAAAGGATTCAGGATCACGACAGTAAAAATGACCTGGGATCTGGGGGAAAGAACGGAGGCAAAGTTTGAGAAGATGCAAGAAGTGTTAAACAAAAGCTCAGCCGGTAAAGAATCTGCCTGCAATGGATGGGACCTGGTTTGATGCCGGTCGGGAAGATCTCCTGGAGAAGGACATGGCAACCCACTCCAATATCCTTGCCTGGAGAATCCCATGGACAGAGGAGCTGGCAGACTACAGTTCATGGGGTTGCAAAGAGGCAAACACGACTGAGCAACTAAGCAAAAGCACTGAAGGACAAACAGAGATAAATACAATAACTGAAATATAAAATTCACTAAAAGGGAACAACAGCGGAAGAATGGATAAGTGAGTTCAAAGACAGAATGGTGAAAACAACTGTTCAGAAGCAGAATAAAAAAGGATAAAATTAATGAGGACAGTCTCAGAGACCTCTGTGACAATATTTAACATGCCAACATTCAAATCATAGGGGTCCTAGAAGAAGAGAAAGAGAAAGGCCTGAGAAAATAATTGAAAAGATTACAGTAAAAAACTGCATAACACGGGGACGGAAACAGTCAATCAAGTCAAGGAAGCACAGAGAGTCCCAAACAGAATAAACCTGAGGAAAAACACACTGAGACACACAGTAATCAAATTGACAAAAATCAGAGACAAACATAAAATATTAAAACAGCAAGGGAAAAAGGACAAATCATATACAAGAGGAACGCCCATAAAGTTATTGGGCGAATTCTCAGTAGAAACTGCAAGCAGAAGGGAGTGGCATGATATATTTAAAGTGACAATAGGGAAGAAACTACAACCAAGAATAATCTACCCAGCAAAGCTCTCATTCAGAGTTGATGGGGAAATCAAAAGCTTTACAGACCAACAAAGCTAAGATGAACAAAATGATAAACAAAAGCACCAGACCAGCTTTGCAACAAACGGTACAGGAATTCCTCTAAGCAGGAAAGAGTACCAATTTGGAAAAAAAAAAAAAAAAAAGAACTTGTGGATATATGTACTGTTATATTAAAACTTTCTTAAAAACTAGGAATAAAACCACCACATGACCCAGCAATCCCACTACTAGACATATACCCTGCTGCTGCTGCTACTGCTAAGTCACTTCAGTCGTGTCCGACTCTGTGTGACCCCATAGACGGCAGCCCACCAGGCTCCCCCATCCCTGGGATTCTCCAGGCAAGAACACCGGAGTGGGTTGCCATTTTCTTCTCCAATGCAGGAAAGTGAAAGTGAAGTCGCTCAGTCGTGCCCAACTCTTAGTGACCCCATGGACTACAGCCCACCAGGCTCCTCCGTCCATGGGATTTTCCAGGCAAGAGTACTGGAGTGGGGTGCCATCGGCTTCATACCCTGAGGAAACCCAAACTGCAAAAAGACACATGTACGCCAATGTTCACTGCAGCACTATTCATAATAGTTAGACCATGAAAGCAACCAAGATGCCCATCAACAGATGAATGGATAAAGAAGCTGTGCTGCAAGTAAGCCAGAAAGAGAAATATAAATATCATATACTAATGCATATATACAGAATCTAGAAAGATGACACTGATGAATTTATTTCCAGGGCAGCAATGGAGAAAGACATAGAGAACAGACCTTAGGGCATGGGGGCAGAGGAGGAGGGAGAGGGTGGGATGCATGGAGACACCAACAGGGAAACTTACATGAGCATATGTAAAATAGATAGCCAATGGGAATTTGCTGTATGCTCAGGGAACTCTAACAGGGGCTCTGTAACAATCTAGAATGGTGGGATGGGGAGGGAGACGGGAAGGAGGTTCAGGAGGGAGGGGACATGTGTATACCTATGGCTGATTCTTGTTGATGTTTCACAGAAAACAAAATTCTGTACAGCAATTATCCTTCAATTAATTAAAAACAAAACAAACTAAAAAAAACTTTCTTGTGCTCAGCTGCTCAGTTGTTTGACTCTCTGCAACGCCATGGGCTGTAGGCTGCCAGGCTCCTCTGTCCATGGGATTCTCCAGAATACTGGAGTGGGTTGTCATTTCCTATTCCAAGACCTTCTGGAAACACAAAGACACAAAAGAAAAAGCTACCCAAAAACAACATTAAAGATGGTCATCAAACCACAAGAGAACAAAAGAGGGGGGAAGATAAAAGGCCTATAAAAACAAACCCAAAATAATTAAGAAAATGGCAATAGAAATACACATATTGATAATTACCCATAAATGTAAATAGATTAAATGTGCCAGTCAAGAGACAAAGCCTGGTAGGGTGGATACAAAAACAAGACAAGTATATATGCTGTCTATAAGAGACCAACCTCAGACCTAGAAACACAAACATAGGGAAAGTGAGGGGATAGAAGGTATACCACACAAATGGAAATCAAAAGAAAATGGAATTATCAATTCTCATATCAGACAAAATTGACTTTATATCAAAGACTGTTATAATAGACAAAAAAAGATACTTTCTAATGATAAAGGGATCAATCTAAGAAGATGTAACAATTGTTAAATATATGCACCTAACACAGGGGTACCTCAATATATAATGTAAATACGAACATCCATAAAGGAAAAAAATTGACAGTAACACAATAATCACGGAGGACTTTAACACCCCACTTTCATCAATAGCGAGATCGTCCAGACAGAAAATCAATAAACACAGGGTTAGTGACACATTATACCAGATACGTTTAATTCATATTTATAAAACTTCCCATCCTAAAGCAGCAGAATACACAGAAGCAGAAGCTGAAGTGCACACAGAACACTTTCCAGTGCTGACCACATGCTGAGCCATGTGAGGTTGAGCCTTGATAAACATAAGAAAATAAAATCATATCAAGTACTTATCCAATCACAGTTCAGTTCAGTCGCTCAGTCTTGTCTGACTCTTTGCAACCCTATGAATCGCAGCATGCCAGGCTCCCGGAGTCTACCCAAACCCATGTCCATTGAGTCAGTGATGCCATCCAACCATCTCATCCTCTGTCGTCCCCTTCTCCTTCTGCCCTCAATCTTTCCCAGCATCAGGGTCTTTTCAAACGAGTCAGCTATTCGCATCAGGTGGCCAAAGTATTGCAGTTTCAGCTTCAGCATCAGCCTTTCCAATGAACACCCAGGACTGATCTCCTTTAGGATGGACTGGTTAGATCTCCTGGCAGTCCAAGGGACTCTCAAGTCTTCTCCAACACCATAGTTCAAAAGCATCAATTCTTTGGCGCTCAGCTTTCTTTATAGTCCAACTCTTACATCCATACATGACCACAGGAAAAACCATAGCCTTGACTAGACGGACCTTTGTTGACAAAGTAATGTCTCTGCTTTTTAATATGCTGTCTAGGTTTGGTCATAACTTTCCTTCCAAGGAGTAAGCGTCTTTTAATTTCATGGCTGCAATCACCATCTGCAGTGATTTTGGAGCCCAGAAAAATCAAGTCAACCATTGTTTCCACTGTTTCCCCATTTATTTGCCATGAAGTGATGGGACCAGATGCCATGATCTTCGTTTTCTGAATGCTGAGCTTTAAGCCAACTTTTTCACTCTCCTCTTTCACTTTCATCAAGAGGCTCTTTAGTTCCTCTTCACTTTCTGCCATAAGGGTGGTGTCATCTGCATATCTGAGGTTACTGATATTCTCCCGGCAGTTCTGATTCCAGCTTGTGCTTCCTCCAGGCCAGTGTTTCTCATGATGTACTCTGTATATAAGTTAAATAAGCAGGGTGACAATATACAGCCTTGATGTACTCCTTTTTCTATTTGGAACCAGTCTGTTGTTCCATGTCTAATTCTAACTGTTGCTTCCTGACCTGCATACAGGTTTCTCAAGAGGCAGGTCAGGAGGTCTGGTATTCCCATCTCTTGAAGAATTTTCCAGTTTATTGTGATCACACAGTCAAAGGCTTTGGCATAGGCAATAAAGCAGAAATAGATGTTTTTCTGGAACTCTCTTGCTTTTTCCATGATCCAGCGGATGTTGGCAATTTGATCTCTGGTTCCTCTGCCTGTTCTAAAACCAGCTTGAACATCAGGGAGTTCACGGTTCACATATTGCTGAAGCCTGGCTTGGCACTGGTCATAGCAAACACCCTCTTCCAACAACACAAGAGAAGACTCTACACATGGACATCACCAGATGGTCAACACCGAAATCAGATTGATTATATTCTTTGCAGCCAAAGATGGAGAAGCTCTATACAGTCAACAAAAACAAGACCAGGAGCTGACTGTGGCTCAGATCATGAACTCCTTATTTCCAAATTCAGACTTAAATTGAAGAAAGTAGGGAAAACCACTAGACCTTTCAGGTATGACCTAAATCA
>SJYX01024312.1:35831-51057 GCA_006410675.1 Oreotragus oreotragus | reverse complement strand
AGCAGCAGCAGCAGCAGCAGCATGTATGGATGTGAGAGTTGGACCATAAAGAAGGCTGAGTGCTGCAGAATTGATGCTTTTGAACTGTGGTGTTGGAGAAGATTCTTGAGAGTCCCTTGGACTGCAAGGAGATTAAGCCAGTCAATCCTAAAGGAAGTCAACCCTGAATATTCATTGGAAGGACTGATGCTGAAGTTGAAGCTCCAATACTTGGGTCACCTGATGCGAAGAGCCGATTCATTAGAAAAGACCCTGATGCTAGGAAGGATTGAAGGAAGGAGAAGGGGATGACAGAGGATGAGACAGTTGGATGGCATCACCAACTCGATGCACATGAGTTTGAGCAAGCTCTTGAAGATGGTGAAGGACAGGGAAGCCTGGCGTGCTGCCGTTCATGGGGCTGCAGAGTCGGACATGGCTGAGCAACTGCACAAGAGCAACAACAGAGCTACCACGTGACCCTTTGGTCTCACTCCTGGGCGTGTATCGAGGGAGACACACGGTCTCAAAGGACGCGTGCACCGCGACGTTCACCGCAGCACTGTTTACAACAGCCAAGACGTGGAAACAACCTAACTGTCTGTTGATAGAGGAATGGATAAAGATGATGTGGTACATATATACAATGGACTACTACTCAGTGATTACAAATAATGAAATAATGTCACGTGCAGTAACATGGATGGACCTAGAGACTGTCATACTGAGTGAAGTAACTCTGACAGAGAAGAAGAAATATCATATGACATCCCTTATATGAATCCAAAAAGAAATGATACAAATGAACTTTACAAAACAGAAGCAGACTCACAAACTTAAGGAAAAATTTATGGTTGCCAGGGGGGTAAGGATGGGGTAAAGGATGGTTAGGAAAGTTGGGATCGACATATAAACATTGCTGTATTTAAGATGGATAACCAACAAGGTCCTACTGTACAGCACAGAGAGCTCTTCTCAGTGTTATGTGGAGGCCTGGATGGGAGGGGAGTTTGTGGGAGAATGGATACACGTATATGTTATGGCTGATATGTTCTGGCTGAGTCCTTTTACTATCCACTTAAAATTACTGCAGCATTGTTAACTGACTATAGGCAGTAAAATGTTTCAACAAAATAAAGGCAAAGAAACAACAAAGTCATGCTGCAGAACATGCTGTCCTACTGTATAAAACAAGTAACTGAACAGGACAGACAGTCCACAAACAGATCACACATAAATACAAAAATAGATGGCAGGTCTATCCTCTTGCTAGATATTGCTAGGATGACTGGATATCCATGCAATAAAAAATAAAACTTCACCTGTATCTCATAATATATAGTAAAATCTCCTGTGTATCTCGCAACCTATAGTAAAATCAATTATAAAGTTAGTTGAAAAACAATAAGACTTTTAGAAGATAAGGATCTCCTTCCATGACCTTTCCACAGAAAAGTTATTTCCTAAAATGTAATTCCATCCTATTTCTTGACAAGAGTGGTAATTAGTTACATAATTGGTCATATATTTAAATTTATGTACTTTTCTGAATTATATGTCACAATTAGAAAGATTAAAGATGTTTAAAAGGCAAATATTTTAGAATTAAAATAATATGAAAATCTCTAGTATATATTTAGAATTAAAATGATACAAAATTAGAAAATTACTTACTGGTTTTTGAAGTACAATGGGGTGATCAGGCAGAAAGTCTGGTTTTTTCCTGCAGATGGAAACACTTGAGAGCTTCAACAGGAAATCTCTGCTGTATTTGATTCTCTCTGTAGATATGGAACATCAAATGTAATGTTATAAAGCACAGAGTCTCTCAGAATACCTTTGACTCATTTCTTACTGGATGTCAGTTATCAGTCCATTATTTTGTAAAAGAGTAAGTAGTTTTTACATAAAGGAGAAGGGAGGGGGAAAAACTCTGACAAACATCTACTGCCTCCAATTTTCCTTTTACATGGAAACAGCCAATTAACCATGGAAAAATTTCAGAAAATTGGAAGTGCATGGCTTCTTTAATTTGGTTATTCACAAGTAGTAGAGAAATCTTATAAAATATAGCAGGTATAATACCTACTGGGCAATTCACATCCTGCCAGAATGGAACTCTAATAAGCCTACCTTTATATTTTTGTATTAACTTATGGAAAATTTATATAATCAACATGAATTCAAGAAACATCTATTGTATACCTACTGTGAATCAAGGACTATTTGAGGTAATGGTGACAAAGCTGCTGCTGCTGCTGCTGCTGCTGCTGCTAAATCGCTTCGGTCGTGTCCGACTCTGTGCGACCCCATAGACGGCAGCCCACCAGGCTCCCCCATCCCTGGGATTCTCTAGGCAAGAATACTGGAGTGGGTTGCCATTTCCTTCTCCAATGCATGAAAGTGAAAAGTCAAAGTGAAATCACTCAGTCGTGTCCGACTTCTAGCGACCCCATGGACTGCAGCCTAGCAGGCTCCTCTGTCCATGGGATTTTCCAGGCAAGAGTAAAATCAAGAGTACTGGAGTACATTGCCTTCTCCAGGAGACAAAGCTACAAGATAGGATCCCTAACTTTAAGGGGAAGAATGATTCAAATATCTGCAGATTTCTCATCAGAGACTACCACCATCTTGGTCTATATTAGACATTTGTTGGGCCAGAAATAGTGGAGCTGTAATTTTTAAAATGCTAACAGAAAAGGATTGGCAACCGATATTTTCATATTGTGAAATAATAGGAAAAATATATACTACTCTGGTTCCTGGTACAGAGATTCTTTTCCTTGTAATTTCCTAAGTGGTAAGAAAACTAAGAGCATCTTTCGTTCTAATATTTGTTACTTGACTCTGGGTTCCTAACACAGAGCTCCTAAATTCCTTAACATCTTCTGGGTGATTTGGTCTTCTGTTCTAATGAGATGATTCTTGGTGGGATCCTGGTAGTGGTTGGTCAGCTGGAAGATGAAGCAATGATGAGAAGCATGGATCTTTCAGCCACACTCCTACATCCTCTGAAGGGGACAGGGGTTGGAGACTGAGTTAAAGATAGATTGTGCCTATGTGATGAAGCTTCCAAAAAAATCCCCAAATTACAAGCTTTGGGGGCTTCCCTGGTGGCTCAGTATTAAAGAATCCACCCATCAATGCAGCAGATGTGGGTCTGATCCTAATCCAGGAAGATCCCACAGCCCGCAGAGCAACTAAGCCAGTGCACAGCTACTGAGTCTGTGCTCTAGAGACCGGGAGCCACAGCTGCCGAAGCCGGTGCACCAGAGCCGGTGCTCAGCAGCAAGAGAGACCCGGCAACTCGCAGCCCGTGCACTGCAACTCAAGAGTGGCCCACGCTTGCCGCAGACAGAGGAAAGCCCAGGCAACAGTGAAGACCCCGCACGGTGAAAAGTAAATAAGTGAAAATTTAAAAACAAACCTGTTTAAGAAAAAAAGTGCAGGCTCTGGAAAGTCTCCAGGTGGCTGAACACATCCATATACCAGAAGAATGATATTATCAAATCTGTGGGAAAGAAACTCTTGCACTTTGGCCCCTTCAAGACTTTGCTTCATTTTTAAAAATTTTGTGGTTTTAAACTGGAGGATAATTATGCTACAATATTGTGATGGTCTGCCATATATCAACACGAATCAGCCATAAGTATACCTATGTCCCCTCCCTCTTAAACCTCCTCCCCACCTCCATTCCCATCCCTCACCTGTAGGTTGTCACTGACCATGGGCGCTGGGTTCCCTGCATCATACAGCACGTTCCCATTGGCTATCTATTTTACATATGGTAATGTATATGTTTCAGTGCTACTCTCTCATATCATTCCACCCTTTCCTTCCCCGCACTGTGCCAAAAAGTCTGTCCTTAAAAAAACTTGGCTTAAAACTCAATTTTCAAAAAACTAAGATCATGGCATCCAGTCCCATCACTTCATGGCAAATAGATGGGGAAACAATGAAAACAGTGACAGACTTTATTTTGGGGGGGCTCCAAAAATCACTGCAGATGGTGACTGCAGCCATGAAATTAAAAGACGCTTGCTACTTGGAAGAAAAGCTATGGCCAACCTAGACAGCACATTAAAAAGCAGAGACATTATTTTGCCAATAAAGTCCGTCTAATCAAGGCTATGGTTTTTCCAGTAGTCATGTATGGATGTCATGAGTTGGACCATAAAGAAAGCTGAGCACTGAGGAATTGATGCTCTTGAACTGTGATATTGGTGAAGACTCTTGAGAGTCCCTTGGACTGCAAGGAGATCCAACCCATCCATCCTAAAGGAAATCAGTCCTGAATATTCATTGGAAGGACCAATGCTGAAGCTGAAACTCCAGTACTTTGGCCATCTGATGCAAAGAACTGATTCATTTGAAAAGACCCTGATGCTGGGAAAGACTGAAGGTGGGAGGAGAAAGGGACAACAGAGGATGAGATGGTTGGATGGCATCACCAACTTGATAGACATGAGTTTGAGTAAACTCCAGGAGTTGATGGGCAGGGAAGCCTGGCGTGCTGCAGTCCATATAGTCACAAAGAGTCAGACATGACTGAGCAACTGAACTGAACTGATGGTTGCATGACACTGTACATTTATAATGGCTTAAATGATGAGTATTACTTCAAGAAAAAAAGATGAAAAAAGAAACCTATGAAATGCAAAGAGGATGTCTCCAGACAAAAACAGTAAAATTCATTCCAAGACAACAGCTTTATAGTAGTACTGAAGAGGAATTAATCCATACTGGAACCGGACAATGGAGCAGTCTAAAAGAAAAGTCATCTCCAGGGAAAAAAACACCAATTCATACATTTTACCATAAGGAAAATATAGATAAGTGTGGCAGAGTTGCTGGAGCAATTGATGGGCAAAATTAACAATAGTTACATAGAAAAACAAGGTGAACATGAGCTCCAGAAAAAAGGGTGGATTTTATGAAACAGGTATGTACTTTTCAGCTGCTGCTATGACTGCTAAGTCGCTTCAGTTGTGTCCAACTCTGTGCGACCCCTTAGACGGCAGCCTACCAGGCTCCCCTGTCCCCTGGGATCCTCTAGGCAAGAATACTGGAGTGGGTTGTCATTTCCTTCTCCAATGCATGAAAGTGAAAAGTGAAAGTAAAGTCGCTCATTCGTGTCCGACTCCTAGCGACCCCATGGACTGCAGCCTACCAGGCTCCTGTCCATGGGATTTTCCAGGCAAGAGTTTTGGAGTGGGCTGCCATTGCCTTCCCCACTTTTCAGCTAAGCTACTGCAATTACACAGCTATATATAATATAAAGAGTGATGATACTCTAACTGAAACTTCAGTAACTATATGGTGGAGAGGGGGTAGACAGAAGGGCTAAAGAAATGAAGGGACTGATGTGAAAGATATAAAGTCTCATCTTCCAAAAGAGGCTGTCAAAATATAGAAATGAAAAATATAGAAACAATTTAAATATTTTATTTAGAATATGGAGTTAAGTACTAGAAGAAAATGTTAACAGGGTTTAATTACATGTAAATTACATATAGATTGGTTGACAAAATTTGGAAACTACCTTAATAAAAAACCTTTAGTTTATTAAAAAGTAGCTGGTGTGGGAGAGACTATCAGTTTTTCCCAAGAGCAGTTCTTCCTTTCTGCTTCAGTGATAAAGTTAGCTGGTTGCAGAGCTAAAGATTACATTTTCCAATCTGCTTTGTACCGCATGACTAAGTTCGAGCCAATGAGACATTAAGTGGAAGTTATATACGCAACTTCTGAGTCATAGTTTTAAGAAACTTCTTCCTCCTTACTTTCTTCCAGATGGCTAGAAAGAGAATGTGATGGCCGGAGCAGAGGCATTCATCTTCGGCATTAAGATAGAAGCCACGTATTAAAGATGGTAAAACCAAGGACAGTTTAATACTGGGGCTGGTAGCAATTTCACAGAACAGAATTAATATACCAGCTTAAAATTTTACATATTACAGAAGATATAGAATTAAACTTCTATCTTGCTTGTCACTGTAATGATAGTCTGTTTAGAGCAGTCAAACCTATAATTTGTAATACACAGAAATCAACCAAAGGAGTATAATAAAATTTCTAATGTACATAAGGTTTTCAGGTAAGCAAATATTAACTTTACATGAATGCTAAGAATCTCTTATGAAAGTTGGTAATTAAGGTAAAAATTTACCTTTTTTAACTGGAGAATGATGTTGTTGTTCACTAAGACCTTGAGAAAAGGCTTGCATTCCATTCGTCTTACACTATTGATAGAAGAAAAAAATACACTCTTTATCTAAGGTTTTAAAATTTTTATATAACACTTTGTTTTTAATCCATTTTGAGTTTATTTTTGCACATGTTGTTAGGAGTATTATAATTTCATTCTTTTATGTGCAGCTGTCCAGTTTTCCCAGCACCATTTATTGAAGACTGTCTCTTCTCCATTGCATAGTCTTGCCTCCTTTGTTACAGATTCGGTGACTACAGGTGCCGGGGCTTATCTCTGGGCTTTCTACCCTGGCCCATTGATTTGTATTTCTGTTTTTGTGACAGTCAATACTGTTTTGATGACTACAGCTTTGTAGTATAGTCTGAAGCCAGAGTGCTTAATTTCTCCAACTCCATTTTTCTTTCTCAAGATTGCTTTGGCTATTTGGGTCTTTTGTGTTTCCATACAAATTATGTGTGTTAAGTTAACGTGGTTGTGCTAATCATATCACAATGTATATTAAATCATCAGATTGGATACCTTTAAAACAAACCATGTTGTAGAGCCTAAGTGTATTCAATTTGTATTTGTCAACATATCTGAATAACACTGAAGAACAGTAAATTTATTCTATCATGCCTGCACATATTAATCACTGAAAATGGAGATAATTTCAAATCTTTCATAGTATTTAAGAAAATACACCTACTAAATTTTTCTAAAGTGTCTTATCTCATTTAATTGTCATAGTCTTACAAGGAAATAAGGCAAGCATTATGATCACCATACTACAGGCAAGGGAAATCAAGACAAAAAGTGTTTAGTAACAATTCCCAAAGTATACAGGTAAGAGGTAGTTGAGAGAGCTTCTGAAACTGATGGCTACTGCACATAGTTATTAAGGATGTGCATCGAAAAGGGCACCACTCACAGCATGGATATGGCAGATTTCCTTCCAGATGGCAGCAAAGTACCTTATTTTAACAAAATCTGCATTTTTGTATAATTTTCTGTTCCTCTTCTAATTCTTGTAAAGGCACCAAGTGGGTAGCAGTAGACTTTTAAAACCCATTCATTTGTCAAAAAGGGTGCTTATTACATGACTGACACTGTGCTTTGTATTGGGACTACAAAGATGAAAATGACATCCCAGAATTCATTTTTGGAGGACTCACAAAGATATGCAGAAAGTGCAATGGGAGGAAGGGGCATTAAATTTGACTTAGAAATATCAGGAAAGGCTTTACACAGGAAATGATGCATAAACAATATAGGGTTAATACAAGTTAGAACTGGATGATGACTGAAAAAAATGTATGTTTATTGAAGAAAAGCAGCCTTGAACTGGAAAGCATGGTACTAAACGGCTAGCTTAGGGGATGAAAAAAGTTGAATAGGCTTGAGTAAAGCAAAATAAACACCAGGCTTTTTCCCCCAAGGCAAGGCATTTTGCAATTTGCAGTAAAATACCCCATCTGCATGCCCAGGTGGTCTACTGAGCCTCCACTTTTCTAGCAAAAATGTTTCCAGCCCCTCTCATTCATCTCACACAAATGCACACCACTGAGATAAAGGAAGGAGAACAGGAAGAGACAAATTCATATCAACATGCATTTAAGGGTGAAAATTTAAAGAGGAAGATTTATAAACAATATCAAAAGACAAAATCTAAACAGGAAAAATACTCTTAAAGAGCTAATTTCTGTAGTATGAAAGAGTTCCCAGAAAACAATGGAGTCTATGAAAAAAGAATGGGCAAAGGCCTTGAACTGGTAAATACTGATGAAAGGAAATTCATATTACTCTTAAACAGGTCAAAAATGGCCACAAATTCTTGACATTTTCTCATCTTTCCATTGAATCTGAGCAAGATCCGTGACTGCTCAAGACCAATCTAAAAATGACAGGCTAAAAATGACAATCTAAAAATGACAGGCTGGTTTCCAGGCTTTAGTTTTGAAGCCTAGACATTGTGCTGTAAAGAACCCAAGCCCTTTGGAGAGGCCATTTGTAGGGGCTACCTCCAGTCTACGAGGGCAGCTAAACTCTAAACCAAGAGCCAGTATCAACTACCAGCCATGTGAGTGAGCCATCGGGCCATCCAATCCCATCAAGACTTTAAAGCACTCCATGCCTAGACGCTATCTGACTGCAACCACATTACTGAGAAATGGCCACCGAAACCCACTAAGGCCACAGACCCATGAAAGATAATAATAAGGAGTTGTTAAGTCAATGTTTTCAAGTAATTTTTGTGAGATAATAACAACAACAACAAAAAAACCAGACTAAAAGAAGTTGTTCAGATCATCCCCATACACCATCTGGAGGGAAGATGTGAGATGTGTATAAGAGACAGCTACCAGGCTCCTGTCCATGGGATTTTCCAGGCAAGAGTTTTGGAGTGGGCTGCCATTGCCTTCCCCACTTTTCAGCTAAGCTACTGCAATTACACAGCTATATATAATATAAAGAGTGATGATACTCTAACTGAAACTTCAGTAACTATATGGTGGAGAGGGGGTAGACAGAAGGGCTAAAGAAATGAAGGGACTGATGTGAAAGATATAAAGTCTCATCTTCCAAAAGAGGCTGTCAAAATATAGAAATGAAAAATATAGAAACAATTTAAATATTTTATTTAGAATATGGAGTTAAGTACTAGAAGAAAATGTTAACAGGGTTTAATTATATGTAAATTACATATAGATTGGTTGACAAAATTTGGAAACTACCTTAATAAAAAACCTTTAGTTTATTAAAAAGTAGCTGGTGTGGGAGAGACTATCAGTTTTTCCCAAGAGCAGTTCTTCCTTTCTGCTTCAGTGATAAAGTTAGCTGGTTGCAGAGCTAAAGATTACATTTTCCAATCTGCTTTGTACCGCATGACTAAGTTCGAGCCAATGAGACATTAAGTGGAAGTTATATACGCAACTTCTGAGTCATAGTTTTAAGAAACTTCTTCCTCCTTACTTTCTTCCAGATGGCTAGAAAGAGAATGTGATGGCCGGAGCAGAGGCATTCATCTTCGGCATTAAGATAGAAGCCACGTATTAAAGATGGTAAAACCAAGGACAGTTTAATACTGGGGCTGGTAGCAATTTCACAGAACAGAATTAATATACCAGCTTAAAATTTTACATATTACAGAAGATATAGAATTAAACTTCTATCTTGCTTGTCACTGTAATGATAGTCTGTTTAGAGCAGTCAAACCTATAATTTGTAATACACAGAAATCAACCAAAGGAGTATAATAAAATTTCTAATGTACATAAGGTTTTCAGGTAAGCAAATATTAACTTTACATGAATGCTAAGAATCTCTTATGAAAGTTGGTAATTAAGGTAAAAATTTACCTTTTTTAACTGGAGAATGATGTTGTTGTTCACTAAGACCTTGAGAAAAGGCTTGCATTCCATTCGTCTTACACTATTGATAGAAGAAAAAAATACACTCTTTATCTAAGGTTTTAAAATTTTTATATAACACTTTGTTTTTAATCCATTTTGAGTTTATTTTTGCACATGTTGTTAGGAGTATTATAATTTCATTCTTTTATGTGCAGCTGTCCAGTTTTCCCAGCACCATTTATTGAAGACTGTCTCTTCTCCATTGCATAGTCTTGCCTCCTTTGTTACAGATTCGGTGACTACAGGTGCCGGGGCTTATCTCTGGGCTTTCTACCCTGGCCCATTGATTTGTATTTCTGTTTTTGTGACAGTCAATACTGTTTTGATGACTACAGCTTTGTAGTATAGTCTGAAGCCAGAGTGCTTAATTTCTCCAACTCCATTTTTCTTTCTCAAGATTGCTTTGGCTATTTGGGTCTTTTGTGTTTCCATACAAATTATGTGTGTTAAGTTAACGTGGTTGTGCTAATCATATCACAATGTATATTAAATCATCAGATTGGATACCTTTAAAACAAACCATGTTGTAGAGCCTAAGTGTATTCAATTTGTATTTGTCAACATATCTGAATAACACTGAAGAACAGTAAATTTATTCTATCATGCCTGCACATATTAATCACTGAAAATGGAGATAATTTCAAATCTTTCATAGTATTTAAGAAAATACACCTACTAAATTTTTCTAAAGTGTCTTATCTCATTTAATTGTCATAGTCTTACAAGGAAATAAGGCAAGCATTATGATCACCATACTACAGGCAAGGGAAATCAAGACAAAAAGTGTTTAGTAACAATTCCCAAAGTATACAGGTAAGAGGTAGTTGAGAGAGCTTCTGAAACTGATGGCTACTGCACATAGTTATTAAGGATGTGCATCGAAAGGGGCACCACTCACAGCATGGATATGGCAGATTTCCTTCCAGATGGCAGCAAAGTACCTTATTTTAACAAAATCTGCATTTTTGTATAATTTTCTGTTCCTCTTCTAATTCTTGTAAAGGCACCAAGTGGGTAGCAGTAGACTTTTAAAACCCATTCATTTGTCAAAAAGGGTGCTTATTACATGACTGACACTGTGCTTTGTATTGGGACTACAAAGATGAAAATGACATCCCAGAATTCATTTTTGGAGGACTCACAAAGATATGCAGAAAGTGCAATGGGAGGAAGGGGCATTAAATTTGACTTAGAAATATCAGGAAAGGCTTTACACAGGAAATGATGCATAAACAATATAGGGTTAATACAAGTTAGAACTGGATGATGACTGAAAAAAATGTATGTTTATTGAAGAAAAGCAGCCTTGAACTGGAAAGCATGGTACTAAACGGCTAGCTTAGGGGATGAAAAAAGTTGAATAGGCTTGAGTAAAGCAAAATAAACACCAGGCTTTTTCCCCCAAGGCAAGGCATTTTGCAATTTGCAGTAAAATACCCCATCTGCATGCCCAGGTGGTCTACTGAGCCTCCACTTTTCTAGCAAAAATGTTTCCAGCCCCTCTCATTCATCTCACACAAATGCACACCACTGAGATAAAGGAAGGAGAACAGGAAGAGACAAATTCATATCAACATGCATTTAAGGGTGAAAATTTAAAGAGGAAGATTTATAAACAATATCAAAAGACAAAATCTAAACAGGAAAAATACTCTTAAAGAGCTAATTTCTGTAGTATGAAAGAGTTCCCAGAAAACAATGGAGTCTATGAAAAAAGAATGGGCAAAGGCCTTGAACTGGTAAATACTGATGAAAGGAAATTCATATTACTCTTAAACAGGTCAAAAATGGCCACAAATTCTTGACATTTTCTCATCTTTCCATTGAATCTGAGCAAGATCCGTGACTGCTCAAGACCAATCTAAAAATGACAGGCTAAAAATGACAATCTAAAAATGACAGGCTGGTTTCCAGGCTTTAGTTTTGAAGCCTAGACATTGTGCTGTAAAGAACCCAAGCCCTTTGGAGAGGCCATTTGTAGGGGCTACCTCCAGTCTACGAGGGCAGCTAAACTCTAAACCAAGAGCCAGTATCAACTACCAGCCATGTGAGTGAGCCATCGGGCCATCCAATCCCATCAAGACTTTAAAGCACTCCATGCCTAGACGCTATCTGACTGCAACCACATTACTGAGAAATGGCCACCGAAACCCACTAAGGCCACAGACCCATGAAAGATAATAATAAGGAGTTGTTAAGTCAATGTTTTCAAGTAATTTTTGTGAGATAATAACAACAACAACAAAAAAACCAGACTAAAAGAAGTTGTTCAGATCATCCCCATACACCATCTGGAGGGAAGATGTGAGATGTGTATAAGAGACAGCTACCAGGCTCCTGTCCATGGGATTTTCCAGGCAAGAGTTTTGGAGTGGGCTGCCATTGCCTTCCCCACTTTTCAGCTAAGCTACTGCAATTACACAGCTATATATAATATAAAGAGTGATGATACTCTAACTGAAACTTCAGTAACTATATGGTGGAGAGGGGGTAGACAGAAGGGCTAAAGAAATGAAGGGACTGATGTGAAAGATATAAAGTCTCATCTTCCAAAAGAGGCTGTCAAAATATAGAAATGAAAAATATAGAAACAATTTAAATATTTTATTTAGAATATGGAGTTAAGTACTAGAAGAAAATGTTAACAGGGTTTAATTACATGTAAATTACATATAGATTGGTTGACAAAATTTGGAAACTACCTTAATAAAAAACCTTTAGTTTATTAAAAAGTAGCTGGTGTGGGAGAGACTATCAGTTTTTCCCAAGAGCAGTTCTTCCTTTCTGCTTCAGTGATAAAGTTAGCTGGTTGCAGAGCTAAAGATTACATTTTCCAATCTGCTTTGTACCGCATGACTAAGTTCGAGCCAATGAGACATTAAGTGGAAGTTATATACGCAACTTCTGAGTCATAGTTTTAAGAAACTTCTTCCTCCTTACTTTCTTCCAGATGGCTAGAAAGAGAATGTGATGGCCGGAGCAGAGGCATTCATCTTCGGCATTAAGATAGAAGCCACGTATTAAAGATGGTAAAACCAAGGACAGTTTAATACTGGGGCTGGTAGCAATTTCACAGAACAGAATTAATATACCAGCTTAAAATTTTACATATTACAGAAGATATAGAATTAAACTTCTATCTTGCTTGTCACTGTAATGATAGTCTGTTTAGAGCAGTCAAACCTATAATTTGTAATACACAGAAATCAACCAAAGGAGTATAATAAAATTTCTAATGTACATAAGGTTTTCAGGTAAGCAAATATTAACTTTACATGAATGCTAAGAATCTCTTATGAAAGTTGGTAATTAAGGTAAAAATTTACCTTTTTTAACTGGAGAATGATGTTGTTGTTCACTAAGACCTTGAGAAAAGGCTTGCATTCCATTCGTCTTACACTNAGTAAAAAAATAAATAAATACAAAAAAAAAAAATTAAAAAAAAAAAAAAAAAGAAGTTGTTCAGGCAGAAGGAAGGTAATGCCAGACATAAACATGAATTTACATAAAGAAATTAAGAGTGCTGGAAAAGGAATAAATGAAGGTCAAATAAAATTCATTCTTATATTTTAAAAAATTATTATTTTTTAATTTTTTTTTCACTCAAAGCATTATATTTCAATTGGGTCAATACAATGAAAATAAAGCACAAGCAAGAAAACAAGCAAACAATTTATATTTCCATCACATTGTATGTAACTGCAGCTGCCAAGGCTAAACATACCCATAACTTATGCCCTAGTAGGTACATATTTAGGTAAATTTCTTTTTTTTACCATAATTTTTTTAATTTTAATTTATTATTATATTTTTTTACTTTACAATACTGTATTGGTTTTGCCATACACTGACATGAATCCACCACAGGTGTTTAAGAGATAGTATCAGTTCAGTTCAGTTCAGTTGCTCAGTCGTGTCCGACTCTTTGTAACCCCACGAATGGCAGCACGCCAGGCCTCCCTGTCTATCACCAACACCCAGAGTTCACTCAGACTCATGCCCATCGAGTCCGTGATGCCATCCAGCCATCTTATCCTCTGTCGTCCTCTTCTATGCCTTCTCCTCCTTCTCCCCAATCCCTTCCAGCATCAGAGTCTTTTCCAATGAGTCAACTCTTCGCATGAGGTGGCCAAAGTACTGGAGTTTCAGCTTTAGCATCCTTTCTTCCAAAGAAATTCCAGGGCTGATCTCCTTCAGAATGGACTGGTTGGACCTCCTTGCAGTCCAAGGGACTCTCAAAAGTCTCCTCCAACACCACAGTTCAAAAGTATCAATTGTTCGGCGCTCAGCTTTCTTCACAGTCCAACTCTCACATCCATACATGACCACAGGAAAAACCATAGCCTTGACTAGACAGACCATTGTTGGCAAAGTAAATGTCTCTGCTTTTGAATATGCTGTCTAGGTTGGTCATAACTTTTCTTCCAAGGAGTAAGCGTCTTTGAATTTCATGGCTGCAGTCACCATCTGCAGTGATTTGGAAGCCCCCCAAAATAAAGTCTGACACTGTTTCCACTGTTTCCCCATCTATATCCCATGNTGAAATGTTCTAAGATGTGTATAAGAGACAGGTCTAGGTTGGTCATAACTTTTCTTCCAAGGAGTAAGCGTCTTTGAATTTCATGGCTGCAGTCACCATCTGCAGTGATTTGGAAGCCCCCCAAAATAAAGTCTGACACTGTTTCCACTGTTTCCCCATCTATATCCCATGAAGTGATGGGACCAGATGCCATGATCTTAGTTTTCTGAATGTTGAGCTTTAAGCCAACTTTTTCACTCTCCACTATCACTTTCATCAAGAGGCTTTTTAGTTCCTCTTCACTTTCTGCCATAAGGGTGGTGTCATCTGCATATCTGAGGTTATTGATATTTCTCCCGGCAATCTTGATCCCAGCTTGTGCTTCCTCCAGCCCAGCATTTCTCATGATGTACTCTGCATATAAGTTAAATTAGCAGGGTGACAATATACAGCCTTGCCGTATTCCTTTTCCTATTTGGAACCAGTCTGTTCCATGTCCAGTTTTAACTGTTGCTTTCTGACCTGCATACAGGTTTCTCAAGAGGCAGGTAAGGTGGTCTGGTATTCCCATCTCTTGAAGAATATTCCACAGTTTATTGTGATCCACACAGTCAAATGCTTTGGCATAGTGAATAAAGCAGAAATAGATGTTTTTCTGGAACTCTCTTGCTTTTTCCATGATCCAGCAGACGTTGGCAATTTGATCTCTGGTTCCTCTGCCTTTTCTAAAACCAGCTTGAAAATCTGGAAGTTCACGGTTCACGTACTGCTGAAGCCTGGCTTGGAGAATTTTGTGCATTACTTTACTAGCATGTGAGATGAGTACAACTGTGCAGTAGTTTGAGCATTCTTTGGCATTGCCTTTCTTTGGGATTGGAATGAAAACTGACCTTTTCCAGTCCTGCGACCACTGCTGAGTTTTTCAAATTTGCTGGCATATTGAGTGCAGCATTTTCACAGCATCATCTTTCAGGATTTGAAATAGCTCAAATGGAATTCCATCACCTCCACTAGCTTTGTTCATAGTGATGCTTCCTAAGGCCCACTTGACTTCAGAATCCAGGATGTCTAGCTCTAGGTGAGTGATCATACCATCATGATTATCTTGGTTGTGAGGATCTTTTTTGT
>SJYX01024312.1:2131-33428 GCA_006410675.1 Oreotragus oreotragus | reverse complement strand
GAGTGGGATGCCATTTCCTTCTCCAATGGACTAAGCTCTGCCTTTTGTTCATCTTCCATTCCTGTCACGGAGAAGGCAATGACATCCTACTCCAATACTCTTGCCTGGAGAATCCCATGGACGGAGGAGCCTGGTGGGCTGCCGTCTATGGGGTCACAGAGAGTCGGACACGACTGAGCGACTTCACTTTCACTTTTCACTTTCATGCATTGCAGAAGGCAGTGGCACCCCACTCCAGTACTGTTGCCTGGAAAATCCCATGGAAGGAGGAGCCTGGTAGGCTGCAGTCCATGTGGTCGCTAAGAGTCGGACATGATTGAGCAACTTCACTTTCACTTTTCACTTTCATGCATTGGAGGAAGAAATGGCAACCCACTCCAGTGTTCTTGCCTAACTTTCATGCATTGCAGAAGGCAGTGGCACCCCACTCCAGTACTGTTGCCTGGAAAATCCCATGGAAGGAGGAGCCTGGTAGGCTGCAGTCCATGTGGTCGCTAAGAGTCGGACATGATTGAGCAACTTCACTTTCACTTTTCACTTTCATGCATTGGAGGAAGAAATGGCAACCCACTCCAGTGTTCTTGCCTGGAGAATCCCAGGGACGGGGACCCTGGTGGGCTGCTGTCTATGGGGTCGCACAGAGTCGGACACGACTGAAGAGATGCAGCAGCAGCAGCAGCAACAGCATTCCTGTCAATCCATTCTTTAACTTACGTTGTTCCCACCAAGGTCCCAAGTGATCTCTCAATTGCTAATGCTTTGGATATTCTGTAATCATTTTTTTTTTTAATTGGATCTCTTCTGGGTTGTTGTTAGCCCCATGGAAACATTGTACTTTCCTGGTTTTTAGTATAACCACATTCAACTGGTTTCTTGTGTGATGTTTTTTTGTGTGTGTAATTTCTTTTTTCTCTGCTTTTCTCTGAATGTTGATCCTCAAGGTTCAGCTCTCAAGTCTGTGCTCTGCTTATCCCACACAATCTCTCTTTATGACTTAAGTCTCAGGTATTAGTCACTTGTCAGTGTTGCCAAACCTCTGATTATATATATGCCATCATTTAACTAAATTATCCTTCAGTTTAGTCAATGGATGTCTTACATTTTTTATTTTTAGAAATTAAATTAGTTCTCCCTTTTCCCTAACTAGACTGTCTTCATATTCTTTATGCTAGTTGTTGAGGCTGTCTTTTGCCAAGTCATTAAACCTAGAATATTAACCATCATTCCTGACTCTTCTGTTTTCTGCACTTTTCATATTTCTGTAATTATCAGTGACTAGAGAAATCACTATAGCCATCATGGTCACGTAGCCATCATGGTCAACAAAAGAGTCCGAAATGCAGTACTTGAATACAATCTCAGAAACGACAGAATGATCTCTGTTCGTTTCCAAGGCAAACCATTCACTATCACAGTAATCCAAGTCTATGCCCCAAGCAGCAACGCTGAAGAAGCTGATGTTGAACGGTTCTATGAAGACCTACAAGACTTTCTAGAACTAACACCCAAAAAAGATGTACTTTCCATTATAGGGGACTGGAATGCAAAAGTAGGAAGTCAAGAAACACCTGAGGNGTGAATTTAACTCAGATGACCATTATATCTACTACTGCGGGCAGGAATCCCTCAGAAGAAATGGAGTAGCCATCATGGTCAACAAGAGAGTCCGAAATGCAGTACTTGGGTGCAGTCTCAAAAACGACAGAATGATGTCTGTTCGTCTCCAAGGCAAACCGTTCAGTATCACAGTAATTCAAGTCTATGCCCCAACCAGTAACACTGAAGAAGCTGAAGTTGAACAGTTCTATAAAGACCTACAAGACCTTGCAGAACTAACACCCAAAAAAGATATCCTTTTCATTATAGGGGACTTGAATGCTAAACTAGGAAGTTAAGAAACACCTGGAGTAACAGGCAAATTTGGCCTTGGAATGTGGAATGAAGCAGGGCAAAGACTAATAGAGTTTTGCCAAGAAAATGCACTGGTCATAGCAAACACCCTCTTCCAGAAACACAAGAGAAGACTACACATGGACATCACCAGATGGGCAACACTGAAATCAGATTGATTATATTCTTTGCAGCCAAAGATGGAGAAGCTCTATACAGTCAGAAAAACAAGACCAGGAGCTGACTGTGGCTCAGATCATGAACTCCTTATTGCCAAATTCAGACTTAAATTGAAGAAAGTAGGGAAAACCACTAGACCATTCAGGTATGACCTAAATCAAATCCTTTATGATTATACAGTGGAAGTGAGAAATAGATTTAAGGGACTAGATCTGATAGCCAGAGTGCCTAATGAACTATGGACTGAGGTTCGTGACATTGTACAGGAGTCAGGGATCAAGACCATCCCCATGGAAAAGAAATGCAAAAAAGCAAAATGGCTGTCTGGGGAGGCCTTACACATAGCTGTGAAAAGAAGAGAAACGAAAAGCAAAGGAGAAATGGAAAGATATAAGCATCTGAATGCAGAGTTCCAAAGAACAGCAAGAAGAGATCAGAAAAGATAATATACAAAAGCAAAAATTAGTAACAATGTACTGTGCATTTATAGTACAAGCTAAAGTAAAATTTTGACAGTAGAGAAAAATGGGAGGGAATATGCTACAAAAAGGTTATGAGACCTAAGAAGTGAGTTTAACAAGGTCAGTGTACAAAAAATCAATAGTATTTCTGTATTCTAGCATTCAAAATGTGGAATTTGAAATTTATTAAAAAAAGTACCACTTACAATAGTATAAGAAAATACAAAATGCTTGTAAGTTTGACAAGAGTTCAAGACCCCTATGCTGAAAAATACAAAGCACAGAGAGAAATGTCTTGCTTATGGATCAGAATACAATATTAAGATGGTAATTCTTTTCAAACTGATTTTCAAACAATCAGAATTCCAATAAGCCTTTTTGGTAGAAATTTACAGGTTCACTTAACATTTCTGTGGAAATGCTGAGGACTCAGAATAAGGGAGATAAATGTGAAGAACTATAAAGTTAGTGAAAGTGAATTTTCATTATCTCACTTGGCTACAACAGTCCGTAAAGTTTGATGTGGACCTAAAGATACGTAATCTAGGTAATCTACTGTATAGCAAGATGGCTATAGTTGACAATACTTCATTGAAAACTTGAAAGGTGCTAAAAGAATAAATCTTAATGTTTTCACTACAACAAAAACAACAACAAAATTATGTGAAATGAAGAATATGTTGTTAACTAAAGTCATTGTGGTAAACATTTTGCAACATAAACAGGTATCAATCAAATAATCACATTCTATACCCTAAACTTACACAATGTTAAATGTCAATTATATATCAATAAAGCTGGAGAAAACACATTATAAATCAGTAGAACATAATGAAGTTTAGAAATAAACTCACACATGTATGATATACTGATGTCAACAAACTCTCACGATTCAGTGAAAGAAAGGTATACAACCCAAACAGTAAAAACATGCAAAAGATTTGATCAGACAATTCACCAGAAAGAAAAAAAGAAAAGAAAAAGACAGATGGTAAATAAACTCATGACAAAATGCTCAATCTCATTAATCATTAGGGGAATGCAAATATAAAGTACAATGAGATACAACTAGTCACACTAAAATGGCTAAAAATTAAGACTGACTATACTAAGTGTCAACAAAGATGTGAAATAACCAGGACACTCATACACTACTGGTGGTACAACCTCTCTGGAAAATATTTTAGCAGTCTCCAAACCAATTTAACATGATTCATCAATTCCACTCCTGGTTATTGTGTATATGTATAAACAAAGACTTGAACACAATTATCCACAGAGCATTATGCATAATATTTATAATAAATAAACTACCCTATATTCATGCAGTAGAATACTATTCCAAATTTAAAAGAAAATCACTACCAATATCTACAACATGGAAGAATCTCAAAAACATTATGCTGAGCAAAAAAAAAAACAAAAACCTAACACCAAAGAATATATTGCATGATTTCATCTATATGAAATTTTAGAGCAGCCAAAACTAATTTATAGCTAAAGAAAGCAGATGAGCAGATGCCTGGAGTAGGAGGGAGCACTAGGATGGATTAATGGAAGTGGAAATAGTAAATGACTGAAAAAGAATAAAAGAGAACTTTTGGGGAAGCTGAAAATGTTCTACAGTTTCATTGTGGGGTTGGATACATGAGGTATATATTGATTATTTGTCAAAACCCATTGAACCAATGGATTCATTTTACCGTATGTAAATTATGCCTTAACAAAGTTGGTTTAAAAAATACAAAGAGTTGGTAAAAAGTGTCCTTCATTAAAAATCATGTGATATCTCTGACATAGGTTCTGCATTACACTTGAAGCACCAGACAAAATTTTAAGCATAGAAGTAAATCTAATTAATTTATTTTGTATAAGGTTTTACAATATTAACATACTCCTTTTTACTTATAAAGCTTTCAAAAGAAGGTCAAGGGTTCCAAACAAAGTTACTATACTATACAATATTCTTACTGTATTAAGTAGGTAAATTTTAACTGCTGGGATAGATTAAACAAAACATTACAATGGCCTAAAAATTTATATAAAGCAAGAATAATTAAGATATCAAGGTAATGACACAGAGATACACAAATTAGATCAATGGAAAAGCAAAGTCCAGAAATAATCCCTATTTATATAAAGATTTATACAGTAAAGATGGCATAAATCTATACAGAAAGAATATTCAATGAATTGTACTTTACAACTGACTATATGAAAAAAATAAAGGGGACGACCGAGGATGAGATGGCTGGATGGCATCACGGACTCGATGGACGTGAGTCTGAGTGAATTCCGGGAGTTGGTGATGGACAGGGAGACCTGGCGTGCTGCGATTCATGCGGTCGCAAAGAGTCGGACACGACTGAGCGACTGAACTGAACTGATACACCTAAATATTAAAGCAAAACTTTAAACTTTTTAGACTATGTAGGAAAAATGTCTTTTTAGCTTAGGGCAGGGAAGACTTAAACAATGACACAAAAAGTGAAATCATAAAAAAAGTTGATACTATGACTACATAAAGGTTGTAAAATTTGAAAAAAGAAACACACAAAAATAAACAGTTCTTCCACAGACCAAGAAAAATGGGCAAAGAATATGCAGTGATAAATCACAAAAGAGAAAATCCAAACGGTCAAATTAAACACTAAGAAAAAGATGCTGCATTTCAAAGTAATAGAAAATTAAAAATTAAAACCAAGACAGACACATTTCTTGCACATTAAACATGAAAAAAGTGAAAGTTTGACAATAACAAGGTAAGGTTGTAGAAAAATCAGAGTACTTAATGCATTGCTTGTACAAATCATTCTGGAGGGTAATCTGACAGTATATAGCAAATCTACTCCAGGTTTATATTCCAGAAGACCTTTCAAACATGTATAAAACGTAACATATAGATGGATATTTATTATATAATAGCACTTACTATAAAATATTTCTATTATAAAATATAAACAAGGCTCATATCCCTCAATAAACAAATGGAACAAGAAATGTGGTAGCTTTACATACAAACAAGTCTATTTGTTATAGCAAAAGTACTAACACATTCATGGAAACAATGACAAATTGAAGATACTTATCCTGGGGAAGTACAGGAAGCAAATGGGAAGGTTCAGGGATATACAGGTGTTTTTAACTATATATGTAAGATTTATTTTAATTTTCTAAAATAAAACAAAATATTGAGATTTGAAAATGGTGAGCAATGGGCATAATGAGTATTTTATTCTCTTAAGTGTATGCCTGAAATATATCATAACTTATTAAAGTATATGATGCATTTAATATAGTACCTGACACACAAGAGCCATCTAACAAATTTTACGTTCCAGTCTGCAATGCTTCATTTTTTTATAACTTTTAAGACTTACTCTGCTAACTCCACTTTGTAAGTACTGGGTGTTGCATGGATATTCATTCTGAAAGTTGAAAGGGAATACTGCTCCTGTTAGGAGAGAGGAAAAAAAAACTGTTTTAAATACTTATTACTTCAATAAAATGGTAAAATACCACCTAAAAATCCTTAAGTATCTAGGATATGCTAGGCACTATTTTGAAATGTTTTCTGAGAGTTCATTTACTCAACACAATGAAATGTCAGCTACTGTGTTAGGAGATGGGTTTATAAACATGAAAAAAGTTCAGAAATAAAAGACTTCATAGCCTATTTTTTAAAACAAGCTCCTAAATAATGATTATAATAACAATAAGTTATGTGACAGGTACAGAGAAGATACCAGGGAAGAGAAGATTGGGTTTTTGGCATATCAACTAAGGCTTAACAAAAGGAAATAATTCAGTCTGGGTCTTGAAGAAAAAGTAGATTTCTTTGGGGATGTGAGCTGCCCAGAGAGTACAGAAGTATGCTTTAATGCTAAAATTAATTTCTGATTTACCTAACTTTTCTGCTTAATAAACCCCTACTCCTGTCCACATCTTAAGAGGACAAAATGAAATGAGAGATCAGGGCTACCAGCCCACTTCTATCTATCGCTAAAATAGCCCTTAAGGGAAAGAATCCATGAGAAATGGAACCTGTACAAATGAGGGAGGGAGGGATACTGTAAAAAGGCTAGTCACAGAAACAAGTAGCTGACAATGGTTTTATTTCCTTTGCTTTAGGACAAAATGAGACTTGGCCCTTTACAACTGCTTCTTCAGTATACCAGAAGAACGCTGAATCACATCAGCATCGCTAAACTATGGTCCAGAAGATCTCTTCATTTCATTTTGTCTGTTCTAAGTCACAGCTATCTGCAGAGGAAACATGAAGAAAATGTAGACAATCTTCTCTGTAGGAGCCAAAGATGGAAGAGCAAGTGGAGGACTGAGGAACTGTGTCATTTCTATCTTTTCTGCTTCATCTTTGTAATCAATACAAGTGGTATGTTTTCCCTTTTCTAAGTAGCCAGTTACTCAGTTGAACACATGGACTAAGCAGAATTAAAGTAATTTTTATACACATATATGTAAAAATAAGTATATATAGCTAGTAATGAAAAAGAATAAAAAATTATTATTCCAAGTTGGAATTTCATGAATTTGTCCAAAAGTTTAGTATTATGGGCAAGAGAAAATATTTTAATTTTAGATTTCCTGAAAAATTAAGACTTTCTGTTCAGCTAAAGTACAGCCCTAATCTGTAAGTGTTGCTTTGGACTAATTTTTTCAATTAGGTATATTTTTAAAAGGCTAATGATCTCTCCAGCATGACTGCTCGGCAGTGATCAAAATCACAGGACTTGATTTTGTAAAAAGGCTAGTCACAGAAACAAGTAGCTGACAATGGTTTTATTTCCTTTGCTTTAGGACAAAATGAGACTTGGCCCTTTACAACTGCTTCTTCAGTATACCAGAAGAACGCTGAATCACATCAGCATCGCTAAACTATGGTCCAGAAGATCTCTTCATTTCATTTTGTCTGTTCTAAGTCACAGCTATCTGCAGAGGAAACATGAAGAAAATGTAGACAATCTTCTCTGTAGGAGCCAAAGATGGAAGAGCAAGTGGAGGACTGAGGAACTGTGTCATTTCTATCTTTTCTGCTTCATCTTTGTAATCAATACAAGTGGTATGTTTTCCCTTTTCTAAGTAGCCAGTTACTCAGTTGAACACATGGACTAAGCAGAATTAAAGTAATTTTTATACACATATATGTAAAAATAAGTATATATAGCTAGTAATGAAAAAGAATAAAAAATTATTATTCCAAGTTGGAATTTCATGAATTTGTCCAAAAGTTTAGTATTATGGGCAAGAGAAAATATTTTAATTTTAGATTTCCTGAAAAATTAAGACTTTCTGTTCAGCTAAAGTACAGCCCTAATCTGTAAGTGTTGCTTTGGACTAATTTTTTCAATTAGGTATATTTTTAAAAGGCTAATGATCTCTCCAGCATGACTGCTCGGCAGTGATCAAAATCACAGGACTTGATTTGCACTGAGACTATCATTCTGAGCGTAAGCCAGTTATTAACCATGAAAATGAGACATTAAAAAAAAAAATCCATGAGTTGCTCTTAAGCAAAAACTGTTCTTCCCATCTTTGCTGGTCTGGTAGACTATGGACTGCTGCTGCTGCTGCTAAGTCACTTCAGTCGTGTCCGACTCTGTGTGACCCCATAGACGGCAGCCCACCAGGCTCCCCCATCCCTGGGACTCTCCAGGCAAGAATACCGGAGTGGGTTGCCATTTCCTTCTCCAATGCATGAAAGAGAAAAGTGAAAGTGAAGTCGCTCAGTCTGTCCGACTGCTAGCGACCCCATGGACTGCAGCCCACCAGGCTACTCCGTCCATTGGATTTTCCAGGCAAGAGTACTGGGGTGGGGTGCCATTGCCTTCCCCAGACTATGGACTAGTAGACTAGTAGACCATTAAGAATCCATTTCTTAATGCAAGTCAAAACCACAATGAGGTACCACTTCACAGGTCAGAATGGCCATCATGAAAAAATCTATAAATAATAATTGCTGGTGAGAGCAATTCCAATCACTGTTGGTGGAAATGTAAATGGGTGCAGCCACTATGCAAAACAGTATGCTGCTGGTGCTGCTAAGTCACTTCAGTCATGTCCGATTCTGTGCAACCCCATAGACGCACCAGGATTTGCTGTCCCTGGGATTCTTTAGGCAAGAATACTGGAGTGGGTTGCCATTTTCTTCTCCAGTGCATGTATGCATGCTAAGTCGCTTCAGTCGTGTCTGACTCTGTGCGACCCTATGGACAGCAGCTCACCAGGCCCCTCCATCCACAGGATTCTCCAGGCAAGAATACTGGAGTGGGTTGTCATTTCCTCTCCAATGCAAAACAGTATGGAGGTTGCTTAAAAAACTAGAGTTATCTTATGATCCAGCAATCCCCCTCCTGATTATGTATCCAGAAAAGACAAAGACTTTAATTTGAAAAGATACATGCATCCCAATGTTCACAGCAGCACTATTTATAATAGCCAAGACACGGAAATAACCCAAGTGCTTATTAACAAATGACTGGCCTAAGAAGATGTGGTATATATACACAGCAGAATAATACTCAGCCATAAAAAGCATGAAACATTGCCATTTACAGCAGTATGAATGGACCTAGAAAACAGTATACTTAGCGAAGTCAGTCAGATAAAGTCAAATATTATATGATACTATTTATATGTGGAATCTAAAAAATAATACAAATGAATCTATAGGCAAAACAGAAACAGATTCACAGACACAGAAAACAATCTTATGGTTACCAAAGTGGAAAGGGAGGAGCAAAGGGATAAATTAGGAGTATGGGATTAACAAACTATTATACATAAAACAGATAAGCAATAAGGATTTGCTATATAGCACAATTATGTTCAATATCTTATAATAACCTATAGTGGAAAATAATCTGAAAAAATATATATGTATAGGTGTATATACATATATATGTGTGTGAAAGTCACTCAGTCATGTCCGACTCTTTGCAACCCCATGGACTATACAGTCCACGGAATTCTCCAGGCCAGAATACTGAAGTGGGTAGTCTTTCCCTTCTCCAGGGGATCTTCCCAACCCAAGTCTCCTGCATTGCAGGCAGATTCTTTACCAACTGAGCTATCAGGGAAGCCCATACATATATATATATAAAACTGAATCTGAATCATTGCTGTATACCTAAAACCAACACAGTATTGTAAATCAATTACATACATCAATAAAAAAAGAATCCCTTCTCATTGGTTATACTTCTAAATTCTTCAGAGATCATTGGTTTTCATTATCTTTAATTATCCACCATAAACTATTTATGTATTTTATACATATATTATTTATGTATTATTTCGCCTTTCAAATATTAATTAGCTATTAGCCAATTAATTTTTTAAATGTGGATACCAGACTCACCAGGGGGAGAACTCAGATGACGAACAGGTCTTGCTGGTTGAAGTGGTTTACCAATCAACTTTTTGGTTTCCATTATCATAAAGATCTTGAGGTTCCATACTTTAGGAGGGAAAAACAGAAATTGCTTTAACACATATACAAAGAGAACAATGACATTACCACCATATGACCCAGCAATCCCACTCCTAGGCATGTACCCTGAGGAAACCAAAATTGAAAAAGGCACATGTATCCCACTGTTCACTGCAGCACAATTTACAATAGCTAGAACATGGAAGCAATCTAGATGTCCATCAACAGATGAATGGATAAAGAAGTTGTGGTACATATACACAGTGGAATATTACTCAGCCATAAAAAGGAATGCATTTGAGTCAGTTCTGATGAGGTGGATGAACCTAGAACCTATTTTACAGAGTGAAGCGAGTCAGAAAAAGAAAGATAAATTTCATATTCTAACATATATATATATATATGGAATCTAGAAAAATGTTATTGAAGAATTTATTTACAGGGCAGCAGTGGAGAATAAGATTCTTAAAGACATGGAACTACCAGACCACCTTACCTGCCTCCTGAGAAATCTGTATGCAGGTCAAGAAGCAACAGTTAGAACCGGACATGGAACAATGAATTGATTCCAAATTGGGAAAGGAGTTATATCAAGGCCTGTCTCTTATACACATCTAGATGTGTATAAGAGACAGGACATAGAGAATAGATTCATGGACATGGGGAGAGGGGAGGAGAGGGTGAGATGTATGGAGAGAGTAACATGGAAACTTACATTACCATATGTAAAATAGATAGCCAACGGGAACTTGCTGTATAGTTCAGGACACTCAAACGGGGGCTCTGGATCAACCTAGAGGGGTGGGGTGGGGAGGGAGATGGGAGGGAGGTTCAAAAGGAAGGGGATATATGTGTACCTATGTTTGATTTATATTGAGGTTTGACAGAAAACAACACAATTCTGTAATGCAATTATCCTTCAATAAAAAAATAAAAGAAAAAAGGACAAAAAAATAGAACTTAAAAAAAAAAAAACAAAAACATGACATTCATTTGAAGATAACTATTTTATAAAGTGGAAAACACAAACACAAAACAAGAATTAAAACAACTTGCAACAAGCAGAGACCCATTTCAGGATCTGTCACAATTGAATACTCCCTCTTTAAAACATTTCCCTCCCTTAACTTCCCTCTTTTCTATAGGTTTTATTTCCTATTTCTTGACTGTCTCTTTTAACTTCCTTAGATGATGGCTATTTTTCTCCAGTTAAATTTAGGGATTAGTCCAAATTTGGCTTTGATTCTCCTGGCTATTCTCATCTATTTTCATGACTGCAACTACCTAACTACATAACAAGTACACCGTTATTTACACATCCGGGTCTACCTCTCTTTTTAAATAATGTGACATAGGTGAATGGTTTCCTGTGCATGACACATGGATGTTTGCTTCTGTTTCTATTATTAATAATTCAGGAGGTGATGAACGATCACCTCCTGAGTGTATTATTATTAACTATCTTTCTAATTGCCAAAAGATATTCCCATTTATATCTTATAGTAGTACTTTAAATTCAACATATCCAAAATTAAATTCATTACTTTGACTCCAAAGATGTCTCTCCTGTTGTATTCCTTAAATTTATCTAAATTAGAGCCCCTCACCATAATCAGTCTCTAATTTCATTCTACTACCAAAATATCACTCAGATTCTCTTTTCTTTACTCCTACCACTACTCTTTCAGTCCCCCAGTAGTTCCTACTGTATCTCCCTGAACACCTAGTCTGCTTTAATTACATACTGCCTTTCCCTATGTACCTCTGTACCTGGGACAAAATTAATTTGGCCACATCATGGCACTTAGAGAACACTGTACTACACTATATACTAAACTATGATGGCTGATTTGTCTTCCATACTAGCAAAAGCGAGGGACAGATTCTTCTCAGAGTGAGGAACAATATTTTCATTCCTCCTGTGTCCCTTGAAACTAACTCAGTACTTGGACTAGATCCAAAGTAGGTGCAAAACAAGCATTTGATCTCTCTCCAAATTATGATCCCTTTACACACATATCTGCTTCAAAAACTTTAGTTCCCCATCACCTGCTGAATTATTAATAATAGAAACATGAGCCAACATCCACGTTTCATGCACAGTAAACCATTACTATGCCACATTATTTAATATTCAGAACAACTTTATAAATCAGGCACTATTAATACAGCTCGGGTCTTGGGTCAGCCTACCTGGGTTCTTATCATAGCTCTACCATCTAGTTATATAATTATGGAAAACAATAACCCCTACCTCCTAGGTTTGAGGACTACACAAGAAAATCTGTATACATCATTAGCACAGTGCCTGCCACATCATAAGAGTTCAATCAATAAATGTTAGTTTTATAATTTTTTAAACCTCATTTTCCAGATAATGCTTAGAGAAATTAGGTAACTTGCCCCAGGACATGAGTCTAGAAAGTGGCATATATATGCTCATCCTCATTCATATAGAGTGAACACCCTTCAGTCAAGCTAGCTCCTTCCTCTCTTTCCACCCCTGGCACAGGCAGAACTGTCCAGCTTTCATTAAGTACCCTTCTTATGTGTTCAAAAAGCACCCTGTGCCCTCTTCCAGTGTGGTATTTATTACATTAGCTGACTATGAAATCATAGCTCCATCACCCTCTCTAAGAGCTAGCACAGCAACTAACAGACAGCATCTCTCTAAGAGCTGCCACAGTGTCTAATATACACTACATGATCAGTAAATTGTTGAATTCATAAATGCTATTATGTTTCACCATTCATCTATGAACTCAGGTTTTCTGATGTTCCCTCACTTTCGGCTGCTCTTCTTCTTTCAACACTAACATTAAATAAAATAGTTCATGTGAAGTTCTCTGTGTGGGCTTACTCGCTCAGTCCTGTCTGACTCTTTGCAACCCCATGGACTATAGCCACCAGGCTCCTTTGTCCATGGGATTCTCCAGGCAAGAATGCTAGAGTGGGTTGCCATGCCCTCTTCCAGGGGGTGTTCCCAACCCAGGGATTGAACCCAGGTCTCTCACATTGCAGGTGGATTCTTTACCATCTGAACCATGAGGGAAGCCCCAAAATCCTGGAGTGGGTAGCCTATACCTTCTCCACGTGAACTTCCTGACCCAGGAATCCAACCGGGGCATCACACATTACAGGCAGATTCTGTACCAGCTGAGCTACCAGGGAAGCTCAGATGAAGCTCACATTAAGTTCTCTAGTTCCCAACAAACGGTTGACAGTAAAATAGCAAGAAGAGTAACAACAATAACGATTTTCTTTCTTTTTCCAGTGGCCCATATTGCAATTTGACTATTAATTTTTCTAAAATATATCATAATAAAAAATCTGTTATAAGCCTGATTAGACCATTGACATAAAAAAAACTGACTGTATCTTAGTAGCTACAACACAATCAGTTTTACTAAATACATCTATAAATTTAAATGCCTCCTATTTAATGAAAATTTTCTGATGTTTGAATGGATCAAAAGTTTTCCAAATTTTGATGCCTATCAAGATGAAGTCAAAAGTAAAACTCCACCAGATTTTCACTTAATTTTCCAGAAACTGATTGTAACCATATGATCTTGAGCAGAAGTTGGTCTAAGTGACTGTTTTCCTAAGTATAAAATGGGGTTAATCACTTTACACACCAAAGAAATGCTTTCATCTAATTCCTCTGGATATAATTCAAGTGTTAAAGTCATAAATTTATAAACAACCTCTCAAAGTTAGCAATGATAACTAAGCACAAAATAGTTACTTTTTCTTGAAGTCTGGAGACAAGCAAATCTGATGCAAAGAGCTGATTCACTGGAAAAGACCCTAATACTGGGAAAGACTGAAGGCGGGAGAAGGGGATGACAGAAGATGAGATGGTTGGATAGCATCATTAACTCAATGGACATGAGTTCAAGCAGACTCTGGGAGAGAGAGGACAGGGCAGCCTGGGGTGCTGCGGCCATGGGGTTGCAGTCAGACATGACTGAGCAACTGAACAACCACCACCCAAGTCAGCACCCATCTAGATTTGTAATGGGTATGTTAACTAGTATTTCACATGGTGATTAGCAACCTTCTAAACAAAACTAATGCTGTATTTGTTGACATTACAACTTTGATATAATAGGAAACAAAAAAAGTATATGAAGAAAGAAAGCCACTTCACTGATTGAATATTTTCTATGTGAAAGAGAGATTTTAACATGGACCTAAAGGCAATCTAATATTTCATTACTAAATATGCATCCTAACCATTTAAATTAGGACCCTAATGTCAGTACTAGCAGTAGTGACTTTCCATCCTATTCCCCATGAAAAGAATACAATAGACTACTTTGGCACACACTTTTTTTTCATTGCTCAGCTGAAATTGAGTTGGTAGGTTGTAAAGTGTATTCCAGTTGCTGAGCAAAGCAAATCCACAGTATTCAAACTAGGGATTTTCAAGAGTTTAGGAGTTACAGAACTATTATATGAGTTTGCAATACAATAAATAAACAACAAAAAAAACCTCACCAAAGATATTTCTGTACCCACCTGTCCTTTCCCTTTTCAATCTGTAGTAGGAAAACTACCACAGATTGAGAGGCCTGGCGGGATACAGTGCATAGCGTCGCAAAGAGTCGGACACGACTGAAGCAATTTAGCAAGCATGCACTCTTTCAATTTGTAGTAGGGAAACTACAGCAAAGGCTCCAGATATACAAATTCACATCTCATACAATATTCTATTCAATATGATTTTTTAAAAATAAACTATGCCTACATAGAGACTGTGACATTATAGGAAATAAGCCTGGGATGCATACTACATAACAGCATCATATCTTAAACAGTGTTATTAATGGAAAGGTAAGTACTTACCTTATATAATAAATAAGCAATTATTATTGTAAAACTGATCAAGCATCATAAAGGACAGGGCTCCACAAACCAAAGCTTAATTCTTTTAATTTAATTCTCTTAATTTTAATTGTGTTAAAAATAAAGGCAGCTGAACTAAAAAAATCAGTATGTAAAATGACTTCAGTCTTTAGCAAACTCTAATGGAGAATTCCAAAAGTTTCCTTTGAAGCCACTGGGTCCTACCTAGTGTAGGCATTTATGAAATCAAATGTTACAAAGAATAGTTGTAAAAAAAAACATAATCTTACCTACACCACTGGGTAGCAAGTAGTGGGTCTGTCATACAGTTGTCTTTGAAATGTAAATATATAGTTTTGTGGTATAAATATTTCTTAAAGAACATTTTGATCCAATCTCAAAAATTCATAACATTAACTAACACATGCGGAGAAATGGTTATTAAAGTTTTTTTTTCAAGTTCACAAATATTTAACAAATCATCTTAAAAGGCCAAGTGATATGTTGAGGTAGGTTCCTTCTATGCCCATTTTTTAAAGAATTTTAATCATAAATGGGAGCTGAGTTTTGTCAAAGGCTTTTTCTGCATCTATTGAGATAATCACATGGTTTTTATCTTTCAATTTGTTAAAATGGTGTATCACACTGATTAAGGCCAAGTGATATGAATAGAACACTGGTTTCCAAGTCAGGAAATCTGTATCAGTGCTATTCTACATTTAGAATACTAACTATATCTTAGATTATTTCTTTTTTTAAAAAAAATATGTTGAACTAAATATGAATCCTAAGGGCCCACCAACTCTGAAATTATAAATTAACCTAAAATTTTCTAGAATATAGTACCATAATAAGCATATATACTGATCAGATGGGGCACAATTTCATTACCCAATATATGCTTTTCTTTTTTTAATTAAAACTTCATTTTTATGAGATCTTACTACATATTAAATGCTTTACATATACTACTTCATTTAATTTTGAGCCATACAATAACTGTTGCAGAAACTCATTATTAGTTACTTTACAGATGAGAAACCTGAAGCTAAGAAAAATAAGAAAAATGCACAAGTTCACACAGTTAGTAACTGGTAGAAATGAGGTTCTGACTGTAAAGTTCATGCCATCGTCTCTAAATTTGTGTGTTTGGCAAGTAAAACACACCTGACTGTCCACTACTCCATGTGGATGGACAGTACTTGTATGGAAAAAAATTATGAGAAGGAACATTTACATGTATAAAACCTTCTGAATAAGTTGATGTGTGCTAACAATTTTCATTTCCTCAATTTTCAATTTTTCTTAGACTACTAAGTATATTATGGGATTAATATGCTTTCCTCATTCTGCAGACATGGTACACGGCCATTCTAATCCATTAGATACTATACTTACTATGTACTATACTTAGAAACAGTACTATACTTAAAATATACAACTTAAATGCTAGATTTCTTTAGAAACTGCTGATGGTTCTGCTGCAAGTATGAAATAAGAGCATATAAAATTTAAGAAATATGCTGAGAGAAGTGAAAAGAACATGCTTTCATTTATTTCATGTATATTTCCCATATAGGATTATATCAGATAAGATTTAATCTCAGTTTTCAACTTCAAAATACCTGTTTTACAAAGTTACAATTTCTTAAAGCCAAATGCTGATGTAATTAAGCAGCATAAACTGATAGGAAAATAGAGGACTACGGGATAAACTAATTGTGACTTGAAAGACATTCCACAAACTAGGTTGTCATTATTTAAGAAAAATTAAATATCAAATATTTAAACTGAAATATCAAAAAGTTGCAAGCCAAGAATGTTCTGTTTTCTGTTTCATGCTTCTAACAAAAAAAAAATTTTTTTTCCTATGAAGTATCTTTTAACACAAATACAATTTAACATTTAGGTGGGATAAATTGTCCGGTAATGCGTGTTGATGGTTGTCATCGCTGAGCTAACTGTCCTTTTTCATAGTTTTTATTTTTACAGTTTTGCTAAAATATCAGCAACTATACATTTTTGATAAAATATTATGTTGTACATCTGAAACTAACAAAATGTTGTATGTCATCTTTCGTAAAAACGCGTATCCTTACATACAAGTTGCACAGAACATCTTCAAATACGGTTCATTAGCCATTCGATTTTCTTCTGTGAAGTGACCACATATGTCTTTGGTTTCTTTATGCTTACTGGGTTTTCTTTTCTTACAGAATATAATTTCGTGTAATTAATTATTCGTTTGCTCTTTATTATTAATAAAAACAACTAAATCTCAAAAAACAAAAGTTGGTCACGTTTAGTACGGACGATGCCAGGACACGGCAAACAGTCTTCAAACCATCCCACTTAGCTACCACCAGGTCGTGGGGCAGGTGTCCATACACACTCACTTCTAGGGGCATTTGTTTGTTTTAGTTTTGTTTTACCAACATTCCTTCAGCAGTGTGACTCCCGGGCCACCTGCCTCTCGCCCGGCTGCCCCCGCCCCGGCCCCCGCGCCTTTCCTGCCGACCTGCCCGCCCACTCTGCGCCCTAAGAGCCCCATCTCGGGGACCCTGTGGAGGCCCTGCCGACTCGTCCCAGACCCCCGCCAGTTCTCCCCCCGTCACCCCAACTTCCCGCACGGCCGTCCTCGGAGACGGCGCCCACTCGCCGCCTAACTCCCCGGGGGCCTGATTTCTGCTCGCCTCGCAGCCCGTCCTCCCCGGCAACCTACCGCCTGAAGATCCTGGAGGATTTCGGGGCCGGCAGCCGCGGCGCGGCGCTCAGTCCAGACGCGACCGCGGAGCGCCGGGGGTGCCCGTCCGGGAACGGCTCCGGCCGCGAGCTCGAGGCCGCGATTGGCAGCCGCGGGGGTGGGGCAGACGGCGGCCCCCAGAGGCGCGGGGCGCGCGCGGGGCGGAGCCTCGGGCGCCCGCCCTACCGCGCTGCCGCAGTCGGGCGGGAGCTGAACCGTTAAACTGGCGGCGCGCGTTTTCCTGGACGTACGGGGCGCGAGGAGCCGACGCTGCCCGCTTTGGAGGTCGCGCCTGGCGACGAGGAGGCCGCGGGAGGCCGCTCTGAGGTGCTGCCGGGCTCTCCCTGGACGGGGCGTGCGCGCATGAACAGCCTTCAGGACCCCAGCCGGCGGCCCGACCTGCCTGAGACGGGGAAGGGGCGAGGCCAGCTGCCGGCTCGGGGGGTCGGGCGGGGGCTCCAGGCCGCCTCTGTGAGCCAGGCCGCCTCTGTGAGCCAGGCCGCCTCTGTGAGCCAGGCCGCCTCTGTGAGCCAGGCCGCCTCTGTGAGCCAGGCCGCCTCTGTGAGCCAGGCCTCGGGCGCGCTGACGACTGCGCCCCTTCCGCGTCAGAGCGGCCTGTAGGCCCCGTGGGCGCTGCCCGCGCTGCCCCTGCCCTGAGTCTAAGCAGTGCTGAGATTAGGGCGGTCAGGGAGAAGGGACATGGTTAACTTTAGACAGGCGTACACAGCTCACGCAGACCGCCATCTTGAACAAAACTGGTTGAAGCGACTTCATCTGAATCTGAATCCTCTGTTTTTAATTGTCACCTTTATTCTCTTCACTCATGTTTTTCACCGTTGTTTTTGAGAGTCCCCCTTTTGGTCCTTTGATTCTACTAGGGGACGTGGGGCCAGAGAACGGGTGAATAGGAAAAATTCCTGTCATTACCCAGCTCACAGTCTGGTGGGCCATGGGCCATGTGTGCCACGTGTTGGAATAGATTAAAGTTGGGAGCATAGTGCAAAGAATGCCTGAATTGACTCTAAGGCTTGGAATGTCAGCTGTTTTCTAAGCAGCTTATGCTTGGATTGTTGCGACTGGCTGGGGGAGGAAGGCGAGAAGAGATGGTTCAAAGGGAAAAGAAACCTTGCCTAGTAAGCAGTAGTTGGAGTTGGAAACAGCAGTGGGGAAAGAAAACAAGTTTTCTGTTTGAATCTTTCATAGCTTACCTTTTTGAATACTCGGGAAAGGTCATTCTTACAGCACAATGAAAGGAAGATTTGGGAGGAGGGAATGTAAGGTATAGCAATATTTGTTGAGAAAAAAATGCATAACACGAGAGTTGAGTTAAGTTTTATTTGGGGGCAATATGAGAACTACAGTCCAAGAGTCAGCACCTAAGATAGCTCTGAGAAACTGATCTAAAGAGGGAGGGAGGAAAGCTAGGCTAAATGTGATATTGGTAAAGGGGGAGTGCATGCAATCAAGCACATTTTTTTAATAGAAAGTTCCTGCTGGTCTCATGAAGCTTCTGCTAGTCACGAGAAACAGTCGTCACCATGAAGGATTTTAGTGCTTTTCTAAATGTGGGGAAATATATTGGGCTCATAAGATCAACTCCTGAGAATATCTAAAGATGTGTCCTGCCAGTTTTCTGGACCATCAGTTCAGTTCAGTCTCTCAGTCGTGTTTCTGGAGCACAGAGTGCCTCATTTCTACTTTTCACCCTGAATTTCTTCAGGTGTTGAAGGTCAGCAGCTGCAGCAGCACATGATTTAATCCCTGTAGAAGTAGATGGCAAGCACCCGTGACAAGTGCCAACTTGTGGTTGACATATTAGGCCACAGAAGTCTTCCTCCGGAGTGTTTGCTATAACTCCGTCCGCTTAAAAAATATTCGTAATCTAAACATTGAGAGTTATGTTTTATTTGGTGGGACTTTTTAGGACTTAAGCCCAGGAGACAGCATCTCAAGTTGCCCTGAGAGAACTGCTCTGTGAAGTTGGGGTCAGGGAAGAGTCAAATTATATAGAACTTTGCAACCAAGAGCAGGTGGTCTGAATATCAGAAGTATTTTTGTGGATTAAAGAAAATCAGATATCCCAAGTTAAGGAATTTAGTGCTTTTCTATGTATGGTAAGATGCAAGAGTCTGGGATCACTGAAATCATTCCTTTCATATGCATCTCAGCTATCTGAGGCCAGTATCCTGTGTGTTTCACATCCTGATTTCCTCTGAGCTCACCGTAGGGAGTGGCTACAGCCTGAAGGCTGCCAGATCACAGGTATTAGTCTTCTTGTGTACCATTAGGGCTCAGGAATTTACATGTGGAAGGCCAGAATTGCTGATGACTGTGACATCATTGGACTTCCCTCATGGCTCAATCTTTGTTTACTGTTATGTCAGGAAATACCCCATTTCTCAACTCCAAAAGAAATAATGATTTCTGAGATAAGTAATGAAGTATAAGGGATAGATCTGAGGGGTAGAACTGTTGAAGTGAAATCAACAGTTTTATGACATTGAACAGAAGGTTGAAGAAGAGAACCTATAGGGGTTTCTGAGTTGGGTGAACAAGTGAATAAGATAACAAGATGACATAAGATAGGGAACTCAAGAGGTAGAACAGTTTTGGGGAGGGAAATGATGAATTCAGATTGGAACTTGTAAACATGAGATTATAAAAGGGTAAGTTGAGCTTTTTTATGTACACACATAGAAAATATATACCCATATGTAAATAACATATACATAAATGTTATAGATAAATTAGAACATTAAGAAAGGATGCTGATTAAGAAACATATCCATTCCAGAAAGAAGTATTTCAAAAGGGGACTCAAAAGGCCAGTAACCTCCAAAGGAGACTGTGTAAAGGCAAGCAAAAAAAACTTGGCTAGAATGGTACAACTGAAGATGGAATGCCTCTCTGAAAAGGAATCATCTAAGCTAGAAGTGGATGCTGCTGTAGGACAGGAAAAAGGTATTTAGGGAAAAGGAAGTGTAGGTATTAATGTCCTGAGGTGAGAGAGAAAGTTTAGCAGTAAGAAGAGAACAATAGTCTAAGAGTATAAATCAATAAGTAAAATATAGGTAGTATATGTAGCAGAATTACTTACATGGGATACAAGTAGTATGAGGAAAGAATTCTGCTTGTGGGTGGAAGGAAAGTATCATGGAAGGGTTTACAGGGGAGGTAATGCCTTACGATTTTCTGGGATAAAAAGGAGTTTACCAAGTTAGGGATATTCCTTGAAGGCAGAAGGACATGTCCAGAAGCATAGAGAATTGAAATACCAAAAAATATCAGTAATTCAGTACTGCATAAACACAAAATACGAGACACTGCTAGGGTAGTGGTTCAATATTAGGCATTGGAAGGGAAGAGCCTTTTATCTCTAAGGGTGTGGAGAGATGCTGAGGCCTTTAGGTAGGGTATGATAAGATCTTATGTGTATATGGAAAATGATCACCTAAGTGACTAATGAAAATGGAGTGAGGAGAGGTACAGGCAGCAGGCAAGGTAAAAACAGAAGCAGAATGACCAGTTCAAACAGAATTTTACATGCCATGTTGATGAGAGCCACAATTAAGATAGGGAGAAGCCATGAAGAAAAGTGCACACACTTTAGAGAACAGGGAGAGCTAATGGATTGTAGAGGGTTTGAGAAAGAAAAATGAAAATGGTGATGCTAGTTGTTGATTTAGGCAGCCAGACAGATCTCAGAAATAATGAAAAAAATGTTGTGAGTCCCCTGAGGAGGAATGGGATGAATCTAGAGGGTAGGTGGAGGGAAGGAACAAAGGGAAGATTAGATGAAAACCATCGTAAGAGGAAGGGGGTCTGCTGTGCTAAGTGTGGTAAGGGGCCTTAGAACTAGAGTTTTCAAATGGTAAATGTGGGAAATTTGCAGAGAGAACTGAAGACAAGCAATGTTGGAGAGTAATTGGAGGTAAAGATCAAAAATACGTAGTGGCATTTATCTTTGTGGTTATGGATTCACTGATAAATATAGATGACAGACTGGAATAATCAAGAAATTGGAAGTGTTAAAGGTGATATTTAGGAATGGCAGTGCAAAGAGAAAGCTTTGTAAGGACAGAGGACACACATGATCAGACAGAGCCTATCTGAGTATTAGTTTGGAGATGGAGTAGTTCTAAGTATGGGCACCCATGGTGCAGCTACAGCGGTAAATAGCAAACATGTAATGGAGATAAAGGTCATTGAACTTGAGGGAATCAAAGAACTGAGTCTAGACCAGAGTACTAGAGAAGCCATTCACATTCGTACTGAAGTCTGCATTATGTGGGAGTAAAAGAAGACCTGTGGATTGCAGACAGTAGGCAGAGAGAAACTTTTAAAGAAAGGAATCATAGAGCAGATGTGTAGGAAGAGGCCAGAAAACAATTCAGTTCAGTCGCTCAGTCGTGTCCGACTCTTTGCGACCCCACGGACTGTAGCCCACGAGGCTCTTCCGTCCATGAGATTTTCCAGGCGAGAATACTGGAGTGGGTTGCCGTTTCCTTCTCCAGAGGATCTTCCTGACCCAGGGATCGAACCCAGGTCTCCCGCATTGCAGGCAGACGCCTACAATGAGATTTAGTTACACTTAACTGAAGACTGTCTCTGTGATAGATCAAAGACTCTTACTTGTTAAATTACAAACTGTACTCAGATCTTTAGCATTATCTGAAAACTTAATAGGCTCTTTTTTTGTTGTTGTTTTTCACATGGTATTCCAACTTAAGGTCAAATGTAGATATATTTATCAAACATAAAGAATCTTAGTATTTATTTAAATTTGAAACAGCATGTAAAATAAATAGAAAAATTAACTTTTTTTTTAGCATTTGGCACTATTTAACAATCATTTAAATGAACTGCCATTACAAGAAAGAGAAGTTATTTTAATAAAAAATCATTGCAGGGACTTCCCTGGTGGTCCAGTGGCTAACATTCCATTTTCCCAATGCAAGGGGCCTGGGTTCCCAGATGCCACAACTAAGTATTTGTATACCACAACTAAGTTAGCATGCAACTAAAGATCCCAAGTGCTGCAACTAAGACTTAACAGAGCCAAATAAATATTTTTTAAAGAATAAAACAACTATAAAAACTCACTGTATGTCAATTTCCATATATTTAATATGTGATAATCCTGTAATACTGGCTTATACTACATGTATTTATTTTTTATAATTAACAAAATCACAGAAAAATTAGTAGGATTATGCTGTAAAGAACAATATTGCATAACAACCTGGAATGTTAGGTTCATGAACTAAGGTAAATTGGACATGGTCAAGCAGGAGATGGCAAGACTGAACATAAACATCTTAGGAATCAGTGAACTAAACTGGATGGGAACGGGTGAATTTAATTCAGATGAACACTACGTCTACTACTGTGGGCAAGAACTCCTTAGAAGAAATGGGGTAGGCTCACAGTCAACAAAAGAGTTAAAAAAAAATGCAGTTCTTGGCTGCAACCTCAAAAATGACAGAATGATCTTAGTTTGTTTCCAAGGCAAACTATTCAATATCACAGTATTCCAAGTCTATGCCCCAACCTCTAAGGTTGAAGAAGGTGAAGTTGACTAGTTCTATGAAGACCTACAATACCTTCTAGAACTAACACTAAAAAAAGATGTCTTTTTCATCATAGGAGATGGGAATGCAAAAGTAGGAAGTCATGAGAAACCTGGAGTAGCTCGCAAGTTTGGCTTTGGAATACAAAATGAAGCAGGGCAAAGGCTAACAGAGTTTTGTTAAAAGAATACACTGGTCGAAACAAACACCTTTCTCTAACAACCCAGGAGAAAACTACACATGGACATCACCAGATGATCAGTACTGAAAACAGACTGATTAGGCTCTTGGCAACCAAAGATGGAGAAGCTCTATACAGTCAGCAAAAACAAGACTTGGAGCTGACTGTGGCTCAGATCATCAACTGCTTATTGCAATATTCAGGCTTAAATTCAAGAAAGTAGGAAAAACCACTAGGCCATTTAGGTTCAATCTAAATCAAATCTCTTATACACTGGAGGTGATGAATACATTCAAAGAATTAGATCTGGTAAACGGAGTACCTGAAGAACTGTGGACAGAGGTTTGTAACGTTTTACAGGAGGCAGTGACTAAAACCATCCCTAAGAAAAAGAAGTGCAAGAAAGTAAAGTGGTTGTTTGAGGAGGCTTTACAAATAGCTGAGGAAAGCTGAGAAAGAAAGGCAATGGAGAAAGAGAAGTAAATATGAAATTGAATGCAGAGCTCTAGAAAACAGCAAGGAAAGATAAGATTTTCTTAAATGAACAATGGAAAGAAATAGAGGAAAACAATCGAATAGTAAAGACTAGAGATCTCAAGAAAATTGGAGCTATTAAGGGAACATTTCCTACAAGGATGGGCATGATATGGGATAGAAATGGTAAGGAACTAACAGAAGTAGAAGAAGAGGTGGCAAGAACATACAGAAGTACTATACAAAAAAGGTCTTAATGACCAGGATAATCATGATGGTGTGATAACTCACCTAGAGCCAGACATCCTGGAGTGTGAAGTCAAGTGGGCCTTAGGAAGCATTACTGTGAAAAAAGCTAGGGGAGGTTGATGGAATTCCAGCTGAGTTATGTCAAATCTTAAAAGATGATGCTGTTAAAAGTGTTGCAATCAATCTGTCAGCAAATATGGAAAACTCAGCAGTGGCTACAGGACTGGAAAACGTGTTTTCATTCCAATCCCAAAGAAGGACAAGCCGAAGAAAGTTCAAACTACCATATAACTGCACTCATTTCACATGCTAGCAAGGTTATGCTTAAAATCCTTTTAAGTTAGACTTCAGCAGTACATGAACCAAGATCTTCAGGTGTGCAAGCTGGGTGTTGAAGAGGCAGAGGAATCAGAGATCAAATTGCCAACATTATTGGATCATGGAGAAAGCAAATGAGTTCCAGAAAAACATTTACTTCTGCTTCATTGACTATGCTAAAGCCTTTGTGTGGACCAAAACAACTGTGGAAAATTCTTAAAGAAATGGGAGTACCAGGCCACTTTACCGGTCTCCTAAGAGACCTGTACGCAGGTCAAGAAGCAACAGTTAGAATTGGATATGGAACAACTGACTGGTTCAACACCAAGAAAGAATACAACAACACTGTATGTTGTCATCTTGCTTATTTAATTTACATGCATAGTACACCATGTGAAATGCCAGCCTGGATGAATCACAAGCTGGAATTAAGATTACCAGGAGAAATATTAACAGCCTCATATATGCAGATGATATACCCTAATGGCAGAAAGTGAAAAGGAGCTAAAGAATCTCTTGATGAGAGTGAAAGAGGAGAGTTAAAAAGCTGGCTTAAAACTCAACATTTAAAAACCTAAGATCATGGCATCTGGTCCCATCACTTCTTGGCAAATAGATGGGGAAACAATGGAAACAGTGACAGACTTTATTTTCTTGGGCTCCAAGATCCCTGCGGATGGTGACTGCAACCATGAAATTAAAAGATGCTTGCTCTTTGGAAGGAAAGCTCTGACAAACCTAGACAGCATATATCACTTCACCAACATAGGTCCATGTAGTCAAAGCTATGTTTTTTCAGTAGTCATGAACAGACCTGAGAGTTGGACCATAAAGAAGACTGAGTGCTTTCGAATTATGGTGCTAGAGAAGAATCTTGAGAGTCCCTTGAACTGCAAGGAAATCAAACAAGTCAGTCCTAAAGGCAATCAACCCTGACTATTTCATTGGAAGGACCGAAGTTGAAGTTGAAGCTCCAGTATGTTGGCCACCTGATGTGAAGTCAACTCATCGGAAAAGACCCTAATGCTGGAAAAGATTGATGGCAAAAGGAGAAGGAGGTGATGGAGGATGAGATGGTTAGATAGTATCACCTACTCAATGGACATGAATTTGAGCAAACTCTGGGCAATAGTGAAGGACACTGAAACCTGGCATGCTGCAGTTCATCGGGTCTCACAAGGTCAGATACAAATTAGCAACTGAACAATAGCAACACGTGTTGTTAAGATAAAATGAAATAATAAAGTTTGATATAATAAAAGTAAAAAATATTTTTAAGCTATAGTATTCTATTGTTTGTGAAATAAATATGTAGGACAAGTATTTTCTTTTCTTTCCAGGAATGAGTTACACACAGTAAACAGCAGGGGACACAAAATTGAGAAGTTACTCTACATAGCAATGCACAGTGAAATCTCATGTTGTAGTGGAAAGCAGATGATTTTTGGAGGCAGACTGATTTCACCTTGCTCCATCACACGTAAGTTGTGTGTGTTGTGCCCAGTCTCTTAGACATTTCTGACTTTTTGTGACCATTTGGACTGTAGCCTGCCAGGCACCTCTGTCCATGGGATTTTTCAGGCAAGAATACTGGAGTGCATTACCATTTCTTCCTCCAGGGGGTCTTCCAGACCCAGGGACAGAACTTGTGTCTCCTGCATTGAGAGGAGACTCTTCACCACAAACCACTGGGGATGCCTACATATAAGCTGAGTGACCTTTATTTAACCTCTCTTGACTTCTTGGAATCATGATAATTATAACATGGAGATTAAATCAATACATGTAAGACAGCTCAATAAACATTAGGGTTTTTTTCTTCAGTGCTTAGTATATAAATATGTTTATGTACACTGAAACCACAGTGAACAAATGCAAATGTAGATTTTATAGTCATTTTTCTAAACCATGAACATGGAAATGGCTATAGTTTCATGATAGAACAGAAACACAAGTATAGCTAGATCAAAAATCAAAACTAAGCAAAAGAAATGAATTGTGTGTGAGTTGCTACTCACATCCAATCAAGGTTTTTTCTATTTATGAAAATGTGAATGCCAGAGAAAGTGCCTGGACATGTGTTGTGTGCATTTTCAGCATGGCTTAATACAGAGTATGATCCAGGAAAAACCAACATCAGAATTATCAGGGAGTGCTTGTTGTCTGCAGTTGCCTGTTCTACACAAAATCTTTTTCAGATCTCTGGGAATGGCTTGTCAATTTCCTCTGGCAAAGGGGAAACAAGAACACTTGCTTCTTAGGATTCCTGTGAATATTAAACAGCACATGTGAAGCTAGTGCCGTACTTGCCATGTATCACTAGAATTCTGTCTTTTCTTCCAAATTGACACATGTATACTCACAAATGATTTGTTCAAAAGCACCTGATCACGGTTCCGTCTTTTCCCTCTTTCATAAGAACTAAGGCCCTTTTTTTTTTTTTTTTTTTTTTGCTACTTTGGTGCACAGGGGACAAATAAATCCTTTTCTGACTAGTGGCTATATTATATCCTTTCCAATAATATCTTCCTAGCACTTTGTGTTCCACTTCTGTCCTAGTCACTGGAAGACATGTTCTATTTTAAATAACACTAGTACAAAGGGTCATGAATTTGGGTGTAGTTAATTAAAAATATAATTCATATAAGACTAAGCTTGAATATATAATATGCTAATTTTAAACTTAAGGTTTTAAGCATTAAATTCATTGACTTGGATTTTAATAAATTTGTTTTAACTCTCTAAGAATCTAAATGACAATGTAACAAATATTGATGGATCATCAGCATTCTTACCTGTTTATCAAAAGGAAACCTATGACTTTTCAACTATTAATCTAGTACAGAAATAAAGTAAAAATCAGTTATCTTTCATCCACAGAAAATGAATTCTTAAATTTAGTGTTTAGTTATCCTTAGTTTCTTCAACACATGATATATAAAATTATTTTTAAGAAATGAATTATATGCTACATATTCTGACCTGATTTTGTCTCACGATATTTGTAAACCATTCCAATTAAACAGATGAAAATTTTAATTAGTGCCTGTTGTTTTCCAGTGTAGATAAACCATAAATTATTTCACCTGTGCATGCTCAGTTACTAAGTCGTGTCCATCTCTTTGCAACCCCATGGACTGTAGCTCACTAGCCTCTGTCCATGGGATTTCCCAACCAAGAATACTGCAGTGAGTTGTCATTTCCTCCTCCAGGGAATCTTCCTGCCCCGGAGGAAGAGACTGAACTAGGATCTTCTGCATTGGCAGGCAGATTCTTTACCACTGAGCCACCTAGGAAACCCTAATTTATTTCACTTAGTCCACATGATTGAATTTTTAAACATTTTCTTCTTTTTAACCCCCATTTTAAATAAGAATGTGATAAACATTGTTGTACATACATATTTAATATTTTATTCATAACACTTTTAGGATAAATTCTTAAGAGACAAATTACTAGGTGCAAGAATGTGTGTATTTTCCCGTATCTTCAAAATTGCAGGAATATTCCAATACTTCTGCTCTATTTACTTTTGTTATGGTAGGTTAATTTTTTTCATATAGTTTTTAATACATAGTCTTTGTTAGCAAATTTTTAAAAGATGATCTTTATTAACTACTGTATTTCTTCTTTTTTGAATGGCTTTAGCATATTAAAAAGTAGAGACATTACTTTGCCAACAAAGGTCCATCTCGTCAAGGCTATAGTTTTTCCAGTGGTCATGTATGGATGTGAGAGTTGGACTGTGAAGAAATCTGAGCACCGAAGAATTGATGCTTTTGAACTGTGGTGCTGGAGAAGACTCTTGAGAGTCCCTTGGACTGCGAGGAGATCCAACCAGTCCATCCTAAAGGAGAGCAGTCCTGGGTGTTCATGGGGAGGACTGATGTTGAAGCTGAAACTTCAATACTTTGGCCACCTGATGCGAAGAGCTGACTCATTTGTAAAGACCCTGATGCTGGTAAAGATTGAAGGTGGAAGGAGAAGGAGACGACAGAGGATGAGATGGTTGAATGGCATCACCAACTCAGTAATGCTCCAATGAGCATCATAGGTGATGGACAAGGAGGCCTGGCGTCCTGCCGTTCATGGGGTAGCAGAGAGTTGGACATGACTGAATGACTGAACTGAAGTGAATCATGCCTTTAGTCCCTTCTCATAGCAAAAAGATTAATTCTTTGTACTATTTTAAAAAGATCTTCCTCAGTTTGTCTTTTGGATTTGCTTATGATTTTTTCTTTTAATCATACAAGCTATTTATCCTTTCTATTAATTTTTAAAAACTTTAGTATTATAATGACTTACAATATATTTCAGGCATGCAACATGATTTGATATTTTAATACATGAAATGATCACCATAAAATATATAGTTACCACCTATCACTGTACTGTTATTAAATATTATTTACTATATGCCCTATATTGTTGTTGATCATGATTTATTATATTACCTATGTTATACATTACATCCCTGTGACTTATTTTGTAATTGAAAGTCTGTACGTACCTCTTAATCTCTCTCATCTATTTCACTTACCTCCCTCAGACCCTACCTATTTGCTTTCTGTATCAATGAATCTGTTTCTGTTTTGTTTGCTTTGTTTTTTAGACTTCACATATAAGTGTTTTTCTGACTTATTTCACTTAGCGTAATACTCTCTAGGTCTATGCATGTTGTCACAAATGGCAAGACTTCATTCTTCTTTCACAGCTGAGTAGCATTCCATTTACTGTGCATCTCACATCTTCTTTATCCATTCAGCCTTTAATAGACACTTAGACTCCACCCATGTCCTGGCTATCATAAATAACCCTACACTGAAAATAGGGGCACATATAACTAATGCTTTCCTTTCCTTCACAGAAACACGCAGAAGTGAAATAGCAGCATCCCATGGTAGTTCTATTTTTAGTTTTTTTGAGAAAAATGTTCCTCATAATGTTCCATGTATCTGTACCTATTTGCATTCACACCAACAGTGATCAGTAATTCCCTTTGATTCACATCCTCACCAATACTTGTTATTTGTTATCTTTTTATAATAAATATTCTGTCAGTTGGTATCTTGCAGCTCTGGTTTGCATTTCCCTGATATTAGTGATACTGAGCATCTCCTCATGTGTCTGTTGACCATCTACATGTCTTCTTTGAAAAATGTTTATTCAGGTCTTCAGTCCACTATTTTTTTTTTTTTTGATGTTGAGTAATGAGTTTTTTTTGTTTTTTGTTTTGGATATTAACCTAGTATCTGATGTACTGTTTGCAAAGATCTCCCATTCAATAGGTTGCCTTTTCTGTTGATAGTTTCCTTTGCTGAGAAAAAGCTTTAGGTTGATGTGGTCGCATTTGTTCATTTTTGACTTTGTTTCCCTTGCCTGATGAGACATACCCATAAAAATATTGGTAAAACTCAACTCGAAGAACATACTGCCTATGTTTCTTCTAGGAATTTTATGGTTTCAGGTCTTACATTTAAGTCTTTAACTCGAGTTTATTTTTGTATGTGATATGAGAAAGTAGTCCAGTTTGATTCTTTTGCATCTAACTGTTCACCATTTATTGAAGACGTTGTCTTTACCCATTGTATGTTCTTGCCTTCCTTCCAGATTAACTGACCACATATGTGTGGATTTATTTCTGGCTCTTGATTCTTGATTCCATTAATGTTTGTTTTCTTGCCAGCATCATACTGTTTTGATTACAGTAGCTTTGTAGTATAGTTTGAAATTGGGGAGCATAATATGTCCAGTTTTGTTCATTTTTATCACAATTATTTTGGCTATTCAAGGTCTTTGTGTTTCTGTAAAATGTTAGAATTATTTGTCTTCAGTTCAGTTCAGTCGCTCAGTCGTGTCCAACTCTTTGCAACCCCATGAATCGTAGCACGCCAGCCCTCCCTGTTCATCACCATTATTTGTCTTAGTTCTGTGAAAAATGCCATTGGTGCTTTGATAGGGATTACAATGAATCTTATTTTAGCAGCATTAATTCTTCCAATACATGAGGATGGCATATCTCTTCATTTGTTTGTGTGGTCTTCAATTTCTTTCATTAATGTCATAGTTTAATAAGTCTTTTACCTCTTGTAAAAGATTGATTAGATTTAATCCTGGGTATTTTATTCTTTTTGATACAATTGCAAATGGATCATTTACAAATGATCTATTACAAAAATGGGGTTTTCTTTCTGATAGTGTATACAAGTCAAGAGTTTCTATATATTAATCTTTTGTCCTGGGAGGTACTGAATTCATTTATTAGTTCTAGTAGTTTTTCAGTGGTGTCTTTAACATATTCTGTATTTATGTATATTGTATCATATAATTGGTAAACAGTGACAGTTTTACTTCTTCTTTTCTAGTTTGGATTCCTTTTATTGCTTTTCCTTATCTGATTGCTGTAGCTCTGTGTGTGTGTGTGTCTGTGTGTGCACTCAGTCGCATCTGACTCACTGCAACTCCGTGGACTGTAGCCTACCAGGGTCTTCTGTCCATGGGATGTTCCAGGCAAGAATACTGGAGCGGGTTGCCATTTCCTCCTCCAGGTGATCTTCCTGCCCTGGGATCATATCCACCTCTCTTGCATGTCCTGCATTGGCAGGCGGATTCTTTACCACTAGCGCCACCTGGTGGCAGAAGCCCCAAATGCCATAGCTAGGACTCCCAATTCTATGTTGAATAAAAGTGGCAAAAGTGGACACCTTGTCTTTTTCCTAATCTTCGAGGAAAGGCTTTCAGCTTTTCACTGTTGACTATGATATTGCTGTGTGTGTGTTATGTGTGTTTGTCGCTCAGTCGTGCCCGACTCTGCGACTCCATAGACTGCAATCCACCAGGTTCCTCTGTCCATGAGATTTTCCAGGCAAGGATACTGGAGTGGGTTGCCATTTCCTTCTCTAGGGGATCTTCCCAACCCAGGGATCGAAC